>MU839201.1:0-139286 GCA_030685235.1 Copromyces sp. CBS 386.78
AGAAAAAGAAAAAGAAAAAGAAAAAGAAAAAGAAAAAGAAAAAGAAAAAGAAAAAGAAAAAGAAAAAGAAAAAGAAAAAGAAAAAGAAAAAGAAACTAAATACAACTAAAAAAAAAATTAATTAAAATACTTATACTAAAATAATAATAGTCTTATTCCCTATATTATTTATCTATAGCGCCTTATTAGCATGGGGTACTTCTCCTAGTTCTCTAAAGGAAACTATACGGCAATAAGCGCCGTCGGATGAAAATTACTAACTCCTTTCGGTTACGAATAAATTACGCCTATTCTATCTCAATTTTATTTATAGCGGTACTTACCTACCGTTTTAATAAATAAATTACTTCCCTTTTACTACTTTTAATTTAATATTAGAATAATCGAAATACTATATTCGTACGCCGCTCCTTCCTCCTAAACCGCCTATAGTAATCGTCCTTTCCTTATTATTTACCCTTATTCCCGCCTTATTATTATTTTTCAAATTCCTATAATTCTATTAAAGTTTGTATAAGCGTAAGGGCCTCTCCTTTCCTTCTATATAAAAACTCTTCCTTACTATTATTTTTCGAACTTTCCCTTTTTCCTTATTTAATTAGCTTTTAAAATAGCGTCCTCTTTTATTAACTATATTTCCGACTATTTTTCCGGCTATACTTCTAACCTTTTAAACTTTATAATTCGTATTAATTACGGTATTACTAAGCGTAACGTCGATTTCGTCTATATAATAGATTCCCCGTTCCTTAAATTCGCCCGCTCCTTTATACCCCCTTCTTCCCCGGCGTCCGAATTTTAAACCCTTATCTGGGTATTAACTTCTAACCCCGCCTTTAACCTTTTTCCCGGTTAATAAATCCTTTTTATCCTTATATTTGCCTCCCTTTCTCCTTGCTAATTATATTAATTAATATTATCCGTCGCATTCTTTATTTCTACTATAATTTAAAATTTACTAATTATATTTATAATACCCTATCTTTTAATATAATTATATTCTATACGTTCTTTACGGAATATATTTATTATATTAATAATAAAAATAAGTTTCCTCTTGCGGTTTTCTTTTTATTTTCTTCTTTAACGTTTTTTAAAACGCCGGTAAATAGAATATTACTTATTTTATTACTAATATAAAATATATATTAAATATTCCGTTAGGTTGCTATAATAAATATAACGCTATTTAAATTATAGTTATTATTTTATCCCGCTCTTAGAATAATATTAGTCCTTTAATTCGTCGTTTCTATAACGTTTATATCGATTTCTTTAAGGACGTACGCGAGCGCCTAATTATAAATGGCCTCCTATACGATTTTAATATCCTTCTTTATTATTAGAATATAAAAGTCGAAAATTATTAGCGTAAAGGATATTACGAAATATTTTTAACTAATTATCTTACTATTCCCGTTTTTAATTTTAGTGGAAGAAGTATTAATATTAATTCTCTAATAATAATTAATAGCCCTATTAATCCCCTTCTAATTAATGAAAATTAGATTTAGTAGTGCTGCGAAATTATTAAGAATTAGGAATTAATATTTAATATATTCCGCGAACTCTTCGCCTACGAAGAATATTAATTAATTATTTTAATATTACTTTCGTAATTAAGTAATTATTATAATTAGTATAATTTAATTCCTCTTCCTCTTATTTCTCTTGTATTTTCTTATTCTAGTATTATAATTAAATATATTTATAAATATTATGCAAATTTATTGTGCTACTTTCCTTTTAATTCGATTATTAAACGGTATTTATTTAATTTATTAAATTGTAATACTTACGAAAGGATTTTTTTAATTCGGATTCTATTATCCAAATAAATTTAAAATTCTTCTTTCGTCTACGGTTAATTGGCTACCGTTATTTAATAATCGGTTATCCGTAAATAATTTAGGACGATATATGCGAAAGTTTTTTTACCCGTACTATAAGAATAGATTAATGTTATAATATTTAGGACTTTCTTCTGGAAAAAGAAAGATTAGAGGCTTATAACTTCTGTTTTTATTTAGGTAAAAAGGGAATTCTTCGTTTTAAATAATAAATATTATTTATTGTTGTTTTTTAATTATTAAATTTCTTTTTTTTTTCGTTTTGTACCGATTATATATTATTTTATAGTATTATTATTAAACTTCGAGTTAAAATCGGCGATAGTAAATTTGTATTATTAATTTAATTTAATTACTGTTATTACTAATTAATAATTATAGTACGATATTTACTCTCTTATTATTACCTCTTTCAATTACCTTTTATAGTTTATAGCGGTTAATTTTAATATTTATAATAAAAGCGGCTACGCCCCTATTATTAGAGGCGGACCTACTATAATTATTAAAAATTTCTCTATTAATACCTATTCCTTAGCCTACCTAATTTTAGTAGTACTGTTTTCTAATTTATTAGTAGGTAGCTAACCTTTTATTCTCTTTATTTAAATATAGTTAATTACTTAAATTATAATCCTTCGGACGAACCTTATTTAATTCGTATAAGTAAACCTTTTTTCGAAAACCTTAACCTATTTATTAAAATAGAGGTCGAATAGCGGATAAAAGGTTTCTATTTTTAAATTCTTTACCGGCGTAGCTTTATACGCCCTAGTAATAATTTTCAAATATTTAATTTAATATTTAGCTAGCCTAATCGTTATTCTTCGTAATTTATTATAAATTTTAGTTAGTTAGTAGAAAGTTAATACTCTATATACGATTGCGTTCTGAATATATTTATTATAAATCTCTTTTATTTATATAAAAGAATAATTCTAAATTTTTACTACTAATTATATTAATATATTTATTTATATAATTATTTTCTTTTTTATTACCTTTACGTATATTCCGTAATTAAATTTCTAATTTAATTAAACCCTAAGGAATTTAATCGATTTTATTAATTTAAATATAATTCCCCAAATTTAAAAAATTTCCGTTCTTAATTCCTTTATTTATATAAAATATATAAATTCTATTTTATTTACTTCAAATTCTATCCCTCTCTTAATTATTTAACCCGAATAAATATCCTATATTATTTAGAGCGTCCGATAATTTTCCTTAATAATTTTAATTATTATAATAATATTAATATTATTAGCGAAGCCGACGGTAATTGTATTTTAAATAGTAATTAACTTATAATATAATAGGGTAATAAAGAGAATAAAAAGGATTAGTAAGAAGGGGGAGCTTTATAATACGTTTACTATAATATTATAAACTTAAGAAATTTTATTATCGAAAAAAAGAGAACCTTTTCTTTTAGTAATAAAATTATTAACCTATTAAAAGATTTATTTCGGGAATTATATTTCTTATAATATATATAAAAGCTACTTATAATTAATTCTATTAAATACGCCCTTCAAATTAAAGAATGTAAGAAATATTATAACTTTAAATTTTTATACTATATAAACCGTATTAATAATTATTCGGACGGCGAATTTAATTAAATAGCTTACTTAATTGCCTATCTAGCCTTCCGGAAGGAGATTATATTTTTTTACTATTTATATTAACTTTTTAATTATAAAGGCTTTGAAAATTTTTCTAATATTATTTAAAAATAATATAGGCCGCTATACCCCGGTTAATTTTTATTATTCGGCCCTTTTTTTAAATTTTTTAAAAATAATTACTTTTATATTCTTAAATTATTAGGGGAAATATCCGAACTGGAAATTCGCTATAGCGAAAGCTATTATCGCCTATTTAAATAGTTCTTTATATATTTTTAGAAATTTATTTAAAAATTAATCGATACCTAATACCTTATTAAGCGCTATCTTCGAAAGGATTTCCCAAATATCCTCTTCGGTAACTAAATTATTAATAAGTACTAGGGTATCGCTATTTAATAATTAAATCCAATTTAATAAATAGCTTATCGGGATTTCTACTTTCGGGAAGAAACGGTTAATAAAGATATTTACTTTACTACTATAATCTTCGATTTTATTCGCCCGCTCGTTTTATTTAAAAGGTAGTAATTTTAGCGGATTTATTAAATAATAATTTCGTATCCTAGCCTACCTCTCTAATAGTTAAAGTTTATTTAAGTCTTTCGACGTATTTATAATATAATCGTATTACTTCGCTCTCTAAATTTTTATAATAAATTTCTTCTTTTTTATTGCCGCCTTTATAAACTTTCTCTAATTTGAAGGCGTTTAATTCCTAAATTAAACCTATTATTTCTATTATACCTCCTTCATTACTGTTTTATATTCTAAATTCTATTAGTCTATTTATTTTCCCCGATTTTTCTTTCGGTATAGGACAAATTGTTCTATAATATTAATAAATTTGCCGTCGAATTTATTAAATTTTAATTCGAATTTTTCTATTATTTTAATCCCCTTTAGGATTAATATTCTTTTTTTTACTACTTCCTACATTTTTTCTACGTTTATTAAATTTTAATTAAATTTTTCCTCTATTTCCGCTTTCTTATTTCTTTTTCCTATTTAAATTTAAATTTTTTAGGGGTAATAGTCCGAACCCGTTTACTTATATTATTATATTTTTTAATATTTAACTTCTATACTTTATAAAACTTATATATAATCGATTATTTTATTTTTCTCTCCTTTAATCGTATTTCCGAACTTTATTAATTCTTTACGGGGGGTAATAAAATTAAACTTCTATTGCCGTACTTATATAAATAACCTTATAGCGTTCGAATTAGTTTTATTCTCTAAATCCTAATTGGGGTAATAAAGGTTATAATCCTTTACGGCTATATATTAGCCGGCCGGAAGTTTTTCTTTAAAAAATTCGAAGAGGGGAAACCCCTACTAATATTCTGGCGTACCTTAGAAGAAAATAGGGGAATAAATAGAGTAAATAATTATTAATTTTTATAAATTCTTTAATATTACTGTAATTTAATCTTTCCTAACCCGAAAATTTAAATCCTTTAAATTCTATTTTTTATTTACGTAAATTATTATTCTACCCTTCTTTAAATAATTAATATTATAATATTTATTGCCTTTTAGCCGGTAAATATCCCTATTTAAATTCCTACCCAATTTTTAAATTACTATAATATTGTAAATCTCTTCCTATTCGAATAATATTTTCCTTCTTTCGTACGATTTCCCTATATTCTAATAGAGTATTTTTAATTAAATTATTAATTACCCTATAAAAAGCTTCCTTCTAATCTAATAGTGGGCTAAGGGGGTATTATTTCTTTAAAAATAATAGTAATAGCCGAAAGCGTAATAGTAATAAAGCTAATATAAATATAATCGTTTATATTTTAAAAGCTGGTATAAATATCTATCGGGCTTATACCTACAGATTTCAATTAAAAGCCGCCTCTAATCTTCTTAGGGCGGCCTCTTTTTCCTCTTCTTATAAATAATCTCTCTAAAGTCGTAATTAAATAGGAATTAGAAGGGGCGTTGGAAATTATGATATCCTTTTTTAGCTTTATTATTAGCTTTAATACCAATTTAACCGGTCTTTTATAAATAATAAAATTATAAAGCCTTTTAATATAATTAATAAATACCTTCGTATAAACCGCTTTTATAAATAGGTATTTCTTTTTATTAAAAGCGAAATATTCTAACTTCCTATATAATTTATAAAAGATTAAAGAACTATTTTTATTCGAAAGGTAATTCTCTTCTCCTATACGCGGCCCTTCGTATTTAATTTTATTATAATAGCTACAAGCGTCCTCCTAACGATAAAATCTTATTATATATCTAAAATATTAATATTTAAAGTATTATTAAGTAGAAGTTATAATTTAGAACGGTTCGTATATATATATACCGCTATTTTAAAAGAAAAAATTCTTTTAGAAGAAAATCGTAGCCTTTACAATTGTAATTTCTATTAAAAATATTCCTCTTTCCTCCCCTTCGCGTCTCTTCTAAAATTTAGCCCGAATAATCTCTACTTCTTTATTCTTCGCCTTTATTTCTTATATAACTAATTCGGATTATTTTATATTAATACTAACTTATAGAATTCCTTTAATTAAAACGGTTACGATACTTAAGGATATAACGGCCTCTTTTTTAAAAACTGTTTTAGTTTAAATTTAATACTTCTAATATTAATCCCTAATTAATTCGTCGAAGATAATTATATAATTTCCGCTTATTACTATTTTAATAGCTACGTAAATTATTTTATATAAATTCTCCTTTAGGGCGCTTTCGACGGCCTACTTTATATTATTATTCGAACGCGTAGTAAATTCGGCGGTAATTTAAGCCCCTTTAATAGTAAGCTAGCGTTCGTAATTAGAAAGAATAAATTTTTTAATAGTAATAGTAGGTAGGTAATAGAAGGTAATATTAACCCTATCCAATAATTTCCGGATAATATTAACTTATTTCTTCGGCGCCTCTTAAACGTCTTTCTTTATTTCCTTCGAAATAAATTTCTTTAAATTGTCAATATCCTTTTTAATAATAAATTAAGCCTCGGCGGCTTTATTTACCTTAAGTATTTTAAACCTATTTTTCTTTATAAAAATTTTTACGAATTCAAAAAAGAATTCTCGAACCTAGCGACGGTCGTCGGTTATTATAATAATATAATCTATAGTCTTATTCGCTATAGCGATAAATCTCTTTATAATTTTATTATCTTCCTCCGTCTTCTCCGAAGTCTTTATAGCAAATGCGGCGTCGGGGTCGTTATATTCTAAAATACTTTTAAAGGGGTTGTAGACGTTGTTTTCGAGCCTACTCGCACCTTTATTAATTGTTATCGGCAACGACGGCTCAATGCTATCGCTACGGTCGTTGTAAGACATTGCGGAGGGGGTAAATGACCTTCTTGAGTCGATTGCCGTTGTCGGTTTTCGTTTTGGAGCACTTCCTGACCAGAAATCGGCGTTTCCGGTTTCGGCGTCGTTTATACTTATACTAAAGTAAGGAGATACTAGGCTTATAATAAATAGTATTATAATATTTAATCGAATAAAATTAATAAAAATTAACTAAAAATATAGGGTATATATTTATATTCAAATTTATAGAAAATCTCCCAGCTTGGGCGAATGGGTGTTTCACTATCTTCCGTGGGCATAATTAAGCTCCGCTTAAGAAAACACTATTTTTATATCACCCCCCCTTATAAAGAAGACTTATTTATAAATCGTACTTCATTTGTATATAATCCTTTATAAGCTGCGGAATCCTAAAGATTTTAATAGTTCGTTATCTTCATACTCCTCCCATTCGTTATTTAATTAATATATTAAACGCTTAAGGGTTTTTATAATATTTAGGTTAATTTTATAGAATTCTTAAAATAGCTTCGGAGTATATTTAAAATTAGAGGTAGGCTAGTATTATAGGATTAGCCTATAACATGCCCACCCTACACCGACCCTTAGATATACCATACTTAAAATTATAGCATAGTCACGTACAGGGTCATATGCGCGCACGGACTAGCCTTCCAAGGCTCTCGCCCATATAGCCAATCTTCCGCATACATCCTTCCTTCCTCTCCTTTGTACAATAACATATATCCTACCCTACCCCTAATAGTACCTCGCCTCGTAATAAATTTTTTTTACCTCACTATCGTACTACGCGCGTTCAAGGGAAATAAAATCAAAAACTAATCCGCTATTCCAAAATTACATCCGCAATCAAAAGACTCGACCCTACGAACGGGGCAAGCAAAGATTCGGTCGCAAATATTACGACTCAAGCCAAATAATACGATATAAACATCAACTTTATTTCTTTTTCCTTCTTATACCTATTAATTAAAATAGTACATTCAAAAAAACTACGGTATTTATATTAATTTAATAATTAATAACGGACCAGCTATAAATTATTACTAACAATTTTATCGTAGTAACCGCTATTAGGGCTCTTCAAACTTCCAATATTAACCTTATAAACTAAATAATTTATAATACCTTGGCTAAAATACTTACAAACCTCAATAACAATCCTAATACCCGCCCGCTCCTTATCTGCTTATATTATAAATTACGCCTTTATACTTACTTCAATCCCTATATTCCGCAATATTATCCTCGCCTTAAATTATTTCATTTCTAATAATATAATCGAAGCCTACATATATACTTAAAGAGCTAAGGAGGATCTTATTAAATCCTACTAAGAAGTCGATCATTTAAATACCCAAAATACCAAATTCTAATAAGGGATTAACGAATTTAAACAATCCTTTAACAATTTTAAAACCAATATTTTTAAATCCTTCTAAAAATAGAGGAACAAGTACGCCGAAACTATTAATAAAGTCTATACTTAATTTAAATAAACCCGAAATATTAAAATACTATTTATCGTTATATCAATTATAAAAGCTAGTAGTAGCGGCTATAGGTCGGTATAATTATATACGTATATTACTTTATTTAATAGTAAACGTACTACCTAATTAGAAAAGGCTAAGAAATACCGCTCTTAACGTATAAAAATTAAATTATACTAAATTAACGAACTTACTTACTTTTCCTTTAAACTTAAATGTTTCTCGTATATCGCTAAATACTTTAAAGAACTTCCTTTTTCAATTATCGAATTCTAATTAACTAATATCTTCGAATATTCTACTAATAATACTAAATAAAAATAAAAGACTATTATAAATCTTTTTAAAGAATTCAATAATAAATATAATAATTCCAACCTTACCATTATCATTCGTCGCGAACTCAACAATTAGAAAATAATTAAAAATATACGCTAATCCACTTTCGAAGACCATTTTATTATCTTTATCGACTAATATAATATAAATAACGCTATAAAAATATATTACTTTCGTAATAAGATTAATAAAATTATCCACAATACTATCGTTTACTAATACCCGCTTTTAACGAATAACAATTATACTAAATAATTCGAAATAACCCGCTCATTAGCCTAAAATTCCGAAGATAACGTTTACCGTAAGAAATTTACTAATTCGTTTTATAAATTGTCTTCTACTAATAATAATAATATTACCTCTTTTTCGGAGTAGCTCGTTAACTAAAGCAGTAATACAATAGACTTTAATTCTATATCCGCTACCAATATTACTATATACGGTATAATTTCTTAAAAGGTCTTTAAATACTATATAAAGACTAAAGCTTGCACCCGCTATAATCGCAAAAAATATTTTTCCGCTATATATTATAATCGTATTAATTTTAATAAGGACCCCCCTATTTGTACCCGTAGCGGTCGCGGCGGTTGCGGCGGTAGAAGCGGCGGTAGAAGCGGTAGTAAAAGCGGTAATAATAATAATTCCGCTCTTTAATAGGGCTAGTACGGCTACGGCTAATAGGGCTACGGCTAATAGTATTAAGTCAACGCTATAAACGCTTAAGCGGCTAATAATAATACTACGGCACTATAATATTAATAAGCCCCAGTCCCCGCGTACGTCCCCGGCTTCGTCGGCCCTATCTAAGGTAACAAAACCGGTTATATCAATTAGTAGGGAAATATATAACTTCTAAACTAAATTATAATTAGAGGTAATTATCTATAAAATAAATATAGAAGTAAGAGGGTATCCTTATATAATTAAATATAATTGAAATTTATAGATCTTCTATAGATAGCCGTCTAATTTATTAAACTTCTTTATTTAATTATTCGACGGATTATATAAAGTATGTTATTTAAATTTGGTCGATAATAGTTATATTATCTTAAATTTCATTAATAAATATTTCACTTATTATTACTAATTCCCTTTTTATATATGTATAATACTTAAAATTTTATACTTCGCTAATGGAAGCCCTACTAAAAGTAATATTATTCATTTTATAAAATGTATAATAAATATTAGCCCCTATTTTAAAATTATTAATTTACTTATTTATAATTTTGTAGAAAATAATTTAATTATTCTAAACCACCTATAATTAATTTACTATTCACTAAACATTTTTTAACCTTACAATTCCTTCTAATTTATTATAATTTACGAAGGATACAGTTGCTTCCTAAAGGGAATCCTAAATCATAAACAAAGAATCTTTATAATTAGCCTTACCATTTAACCTAATACAATAAATACGAAGTTAGTATTCTAGAAGGCTATTTACGAAAAGGTCCTAAATAAAGGGGAATTAAATGCCGAACTATAAACGGATATCCTATACCGTATTTCCATCTTTATAATTATAAAATAAGCGGCCTACTAACGATTTAATTATTTTCGTAATTAGATCACTTATTATTTAAAGAGTTTTATAATTAATAAAAAATTAGTAAGCCCTAGCTAAATTATTATATTTAATATAATTCCTTATAGTATAATCCCCCTTCTTTTATTAAGGATAATCCTAATACTATACCGGGTAATTAGAATATTCTACGCTGCTATTATAAACTACCGAATTTACATCCGTCGCTTCTATATCTTAATTAAACCTATTAACCCCAACGATATTAAAGAAATATTTACCGCCGCCTTTAATTAATTAATAGAAAAATATACATTCTAAGTTATTTATACTATACAGGCTAATATAACCGAAGATATTAAATATATATTAGAGGAAAATAAATTAGTAAAAAAACATAACGTTTTAAACCCGTCTATCCTTAATAATAAATTTATATTAGAAATAATTAAAAAAATCTTTACAAGTAGAAGATAGAAATATAAGAAGTTCTTTAGTAATAATTTTCACTATTAGATTAATAGTCTGGCGGGTAAAAGTAATATAATTATTTTAAAGGTAATTAAGGTTTTTAATTCTATTACAATTATTAGTACGGATAACAATTTCCCCTGGTACAAGGAAGTTATCGATTAGTACTTTACTACTAATAATATTACCTTCCGTAAAATAATTTTTAAAAACATTATTAAATTCTATAAGAAAGTAAATAAATTGCCTAAAACTAACGCTTAAATTTAAACTAAACTTCTTCAAGAATATTAGTATTATATGAATACTTTTCATTAAGAAGGGGCCGAAACCTTACCCCCGTCCCATTCCTACAACTTTAAAATCGAATTCCGCTTAAGAACTATACCTCTAGCTATTCGCGGACACGGCTTTAATTCCGACAAATTTAGCATTTTTAAGAAATAAATTAATAATATACTTTAGAAGAAGTTTATTCGACTATTATAATTAGAAACTTCCGCCCCAGTCCTTCTGGTAAAGAAATTAAAAAGCGGAATCCGCATTTATATAAATTACTACAAGATTAATAACGTTATTCTTAAATTACAGTATTTATTACTACTAATTAAAAAAAATTTCAACGTAATTTATTATATCAAGATTTTTATTAAGTTCGACGTTATTACCACCTTTAATTATATTTATATTAAAGAGGGGTACGAATAGTTCACGGTTTTTATAATATAGTTTAACCTATTCAAACTATTAATAATTGTATTTAATTTATAAAACGCTTCCAGGGCTTTCTAGAATTATATTAATAATATCCTTTACAATATTTTCAACATTTATACAACCGCTTATTTTAACAACATTTTTATTTATTCTAACAATATTAAAAATTACGAGCGGTACATTAACGATATTTTTAATCGCTTAACTAAAGCAAGTCTTAGCGTCGATATCGATAAGTGCGAATTTTATATTATACATACAAAATATTTAGGCTTTATTATTATACCAAGAAGTATTAAAATAGATCTAAATAAGGTTAAGGCTATTACGAATCAAGTAATCCCCTAGTCTAAGAAATCCTTATAATCCTTCTTAAATTTCGTAAATTTCTATTACCGTTTTATTAAAAATTTCTTAATAATAGCGAGACCACTATATAAATTTACCAAGAAAGACGCTATATAATTATAGTCCTTAATATATAATTCTACGTTTAAAGCTTTAAAATAGGTTTTTACTAGCGGACCCGTTTTGAAGATATATAATTAGTCTAAGAAAATAGTAGTTAAAATTAATACTTCCAATTAGGCTATAAGTAATATGTTTTTTTAATACGGTAATAACAGTGTTTTTTACTTAGTCGCCTACTTTTCTTCTAAATATATAGTTTAAAAGTATAATTATAATATATATAATGAAGAGTTATTTACTATTATTAAAGTACTAGAAGAATAAAAATTAGAATTCGAAAGAGCTTAGTAGCCTTTCAATATTTTAACGGATTATAAAAACTTCTAAATATTTATAATTAATAAGTAATTTACTTAATATTATATAAAGTAGTCCTAATTATTATTATAATTTAATTTCTTAATTAAATATACCCCGGGCTCGTAAAATTTTCGCTTTAATACTTTTAATTATAAATCTAACAATTACCCTACTAATATTAATAATAGCCACTTAATAGCCCGTTAATATACTTTTTTAAACCTTGCTTAATTCGAAGAAGGGTACTTGGACGACCCTTCGGACTTCTCCCTTCGCTTAATAAGTAATTACAATAATAAATCTATCGACGATATTATCCTAAATAGTTACGAAACTTCCGTATTCCTCTAAGAAGTAATATTTTTCTTTATAGATCTTACTTATAGGTAATAAACCCCCAATATTAAAAAGGTCTTTTATAAAGTATTTGTAAAATACTAGGTAACTAATAATAATATTACCAAGTAGCATAATAAGGGATTATCGACCTTTACAATAAGGAATTCCAATTCGTCCTTATTAATCGTTAATATAATTCCCCTAACGCAGGGCACCCTAACTATAATATAATTTATAACTTTCTTTAATACAATTTCTACTAGGAAAGGATAATTTATAATATTAGAGTTTTTTATAAAACCTATTTCCCTTATACTAAAATAAAATTTTTAAAATAAAATTCCGCCGGTTTATTTAAACCTTTTAAAGTTTCGTTCGCCCTATAGAAAAATATTTCTATTAATTACATTACTCCGCTACTATTAGACATCTACTTTAATTAAACTTTTAAATATATCGCCGTTATTATTAACTATTTAATTAAAAT
The DNA here is from genome assembly GCA_030685235.1 of Copromyces sp. CBS 386.78. NCBI lineage: Eukaryota > Fungi > Ascomycota > Sordariomycetes > Sordariales > Sordariaceae > Copromyces > Copromyces sp. CBS 386.78. Next base: position 12,968 of record MU839201.1, read on the forward strand.
ACATTATTATATCCTAACAATTATATTAGAAGCCGAAGAATTATTTAACCGCTTTATTGACCGGGTATATTACCTTTATAACTTATCCAATACAATCCTTTCTAATTATAGTACGTAATTCGTTTCGCATTTCTAAAATACCTTATATAAACGGCTAACCATTACCTACAAATTAACCTCCGCTTTCCACCCCTAGACCAATACTTAAACCGAATATTGGAATTACTATAGGTAAGGCGGACCTTATCGATAAATTCGTCGAAAGAGTAATTTTTAGTACTAATAAAGGCGATTAGTAGTTTCTTAACGGTGGGTGATAAGTAAGTTAATAAGTAGTAGAATTGCGCTTTTGTATTGCCGATGGCGAGGCTATCTATGTGGAGCTTAGCTTGCGCCTTTAAAATTTAGGTTTCGAAATTTGTTTTTTCCCTAGAAAACTTTTCTAGATGTGGGAGTACCGGCTTGGGAGGGGCTGGGGTAGGCGAGGCTTTGAGAGTGGCGAGTTCGTTTAGTACGTTTAAAACGTGGTGTTGAATTGTTCGAGGCGTTCTTGGGGGTTTTGGAATTAGGGAATCGTTGTCGGTGCTATTGTTGAGAGGGACGGAGGTCCTAGTAGCGAGGGATGGGGAACGGTAGTCGAACGTAGATGAGGGATTTTCGTTATTAGGGACGAAAGTAGCGAAAGGGAGATTCTTTGGGCGTGTAGGCGAAGGTATTGTGTCGTTGAAAAGAGGGTCAAATATAATGTAACGGGCTTATAAGAGTAAGGTATAGCGAATAATCGTATAAAGTTGAAATACTATATTTAATAAAGAGAGTAAGAGAGAAAATTGCGCAGAAGGCGTAGTCTAGAAAGGGTTTTATGCACCGTAGCGCTAAGGCCGGGGCATCCGAACTAGAGTTATCGTAGGCGGTCTCCATGACCTGGTATCAGCCAGGTCTAACCCCTGGGCGGTAGCCCCATGACAGCTACCTTCGACGATAAAATATTGAAGGCAGGTAATTATAATTAGGAAAGCCTAATTAAATTAGTTTACTTCCGTTGTACTATTAATTGGAAGTTTTACGATAAATCTTTTATAATAGATTTTTTTAACGATTATTATATATACGTTATTTAAATATAATATTATACAGTTAAATACGAACGGACTTTTAAATTTAAAGAGGATTATTATAAATATTTTTATTTGTAGAAAGGGCGCTCCTAGAGTAGCGGTATTTACTTCCCTACTTCTAATATTAATATTTAACAAATTAATATTTCCCGCTAATAAACTTAATTTATTTCTTTTTCTACTAACGATCGTCCTTTTAATTGTAATAGTAATATTATTATAGCATTTATTCGAATCGGCGAACTTAATAGAGGTCGTAGTAATCGGGGGCGAAACGGTTTAAATTCGACTATTTTTTCTAAATGTATTAAGTAAGTATTTAATAAACAATATTAAAAGTATAGGGATAATATCGTTTTCGGGTATTTAAAAACGGAAGAATATTAAACGATAGAGTAAAATTAGCTTTAAATTCGAAAAGATTTATAAAAATATTTTAACGACGGACGTAAAGCGGAGCGAATTTTATTATAGGTATTCCAGTTGGGAAGGTTAAACGAATACTAATTAGTAGTAGAATTAGAAAGGGAGTAGCGCGAAGAGGTCGCGATATATTTATAGTTATATTACTAAAATATATGAATTTTTATATTTTCGTAATAAAATTGAGAGCGGATTATTCGTTGGAGCGGTAAGTATGTACTATAATAATTAGAAATTGGAAGGAGCGGTCGCAATTTAATTGTGACCTTACGTAGCGGGAGTTTTAGTTTAGCGGCGCTTATCGTCGTAAGGTTTCGCCTACCGAAAACCAGGAGAAGGGCCTCATACTAGATTGGCGCTATATTTATATAAAGCTAAGGAATAAGATTATTATTTGTTAACGAAAATATTTATTAAATAAAAAGTAAATTTTCCGTTCCTTCCGCTTCCTATTTTTTTTGTTAATTAATTTAAATATTTTTTACTTCGTTTTAATACCTCTTCACCTAATCTAATATATATTAGAAGTTTTAATTAATTTATATAACTTTTAAAACGCTATATAAAATATAGCGTCCGCGGCTATATTCCTCTATAATAGAAGCGTAACTTTCGATGCTAGTACTTTTAACCGCTTTTACTACCGCGTAATAATATTCTTTAGCGCTATATATACTTATTTCGAAAATAACGGTATTAATATAATATTCATAATAATATTCCGCTCCTCCGGCAAAATTATTAATAATTATACTTTATTTGATGATTATCTAACCGCTAAAGTTAATAAAGAAGATAATAATAATAGACCGGAAGTTAATAATAGTAGTCATAAAGTTAGTTCGCTTATTTCCGCTAATTCCCTTATAGAAGGTAATATTATTAATTCCCCGGCCGCCGTCGGCCTACCTAGCGAATTAGGCTAATTAATTTAATACTATAATATTAATACTTAATCAGAGGCAATTATTAAAAAAAAAAATATTATTTCTCTTCGTCCGTATTCTTATTAATAAATATTAATTAATAATTAATCGTCTTGGGTATTATTTTTATGATCATAATTAACGTTTAATAATCCACTTCTTTTTTAATACCCGTTCTTAATATTTATATATTCTAATAATATAATTATAAATATATTATAACCTCTTTGTAATATTCCTTTTCTAATTCTACTATTAATCACTATTCGTTTAATTTTCTTAATTAAAATATTGATAATAAACTTCGTGCCGTTTTACGTCCGTTATTAAAATATTTTTATAATTCTTTTCGGATTTAAAACAAATTTTATTCTATCGTTTAATATTCTTATCACGGGTAGAGGGCGAGAGGTTGAGTGTAAATGTAGATATGCGTAATTGCACGAGGAGAGGAAAGGAAGAGAAGTGTAGAGGTATATTCGGGAGATGGGCTTTTATGGGACTCGAGTTATAAACCCCTAGTACTAGGTCTATGGCGGGAGGCCGCAGCCAATTAACCGAGATGGTGATAGTAGTCTTAGAGAGCTATTGTTACTAGTATATATAATATAGGCTAACCCTATAATACTACCCTTATTTAAAAGAAGCTATATAGTTGACTAAAATTATATGAAATAATAAATAACTTTATTAAACGTTTAGTCTAATTATAAAAATTTTTTATAACTGCTAGTTGTAACGACTTCCTCCTTTTTTTATACTTCGTTAGCGGAATTTCCGCTTCTATAGCCGGCTCTTCTTTTTTTAGCGTCCTTTTTTGTTTCCGTTCCGCCGCTAGCTAGTCTAAGGGTATTAGAACTTTCGGGTATACTTCGTAAAATTATTATATTATATTAGGGGATATAGTTATATTAATACGCGGTTATTATAAAGGTTAATAAGGTAATATTTAAACGACGAAATATTTTTAATAATTGTTAGCCGTTTTGTGGTAGTTATTAATTTTGACGAAATTTTATTTTACCGAATCCTCTTCGTTATTAGTTTTTTTTATATTACGATTTTAATTTATACGAATATCCTTTTATATTTTTAATTATCCCGGAATACTTACTTCGGTTTATAGTTTAATTTTGCTAATATAGAAAGTCGGGTTGTACTTTATATTAATGGAGAGTTTAAGTATAATTTTATAATTATCCGTTTTAATAATTTCGAATAGGTTTTTATAAAGGGGGGTGAATTTTACGTACGGGTAGCCGGTATTAAAGTTTTTTGTATTAAATAGGATTTTATTTTCCGTTTTATATTTTAGGGTATTTATTCGTCGAATATTGGCGTTAGCTTCGTACTATTATTAAATTTACTTTATTTAATTTATAATATACTTTAGTATTTTTTTAAAATGGTCGGCTATTTTATTAATTTTGAAATATTCTATTTATTATTAAATTAATAGGTTTAGTAGATATAATTTCGTTAGTTTAATATTTATTCGAGGGTGGAAATTGTAGTTAGTAAAGAAAGGAAATATTCTTATTATTTTAGAAATTAGGTTGTTATTAATAAATTTTGCGATTGGGAATTAATTTATTTAGTCGTCCTACGCTTAATTAATATAGAGAGGAAAATCTTTTTATATTTTTATATTAATATACTCTATTTAATTATTAGTAGTTAGGTAGAATATAGAAGAGGGTTTAAAAGTTATTTTTAAGTAGGAGGATAGAGTTTTTTAAAATTATAAAATGAATTGGGAATTGTAATTTAATATAATAGAGTCCGGTAAGTTGTAAATATTGTAAATTTTTTCGATAAATTAGTTTATTAATTCTTCGGCTATAAGGCTAATTATAGGAATAAAATATTGTATTTTCGTTAGGCGGTTAATAATAACGGTTATATATTTGAATTCCTATTCCCGACGTACGTAGGGCATTAAAGGGGTAATGTAATTTATAGAAATATTTTTTTATAGGGCGAAGGGTATTGCTAGCGGTTTTAGGAATTTATAAGGGGAGTATTATAACGGTTTAGATTTAGTATATAGTAGGTAGGCTTTATAATAGGCTTTAATAATATTAGATATTTTTAGTTAGAAGAAGGATTAAGAGAATAATAAGTAGGTCTTTTTATAACCCGGGTAGTTAGTAAATGGCGAATTGTATATACGGTAGAAGAGTTAGAATTAAAGTTTAATATTGTTAGGGTTAATAATAATAGTATTTCGAAAGTATATTCGTTTTTATATTATTTTATATTTAGCGAAAGATATTTTTTTTAAATAATTCTTTACTTTTTTAAATTACGTATAACGACTGGGGTTTAATAGGTAAGCGAGTAAGTTTTATAAAAATACCGATATTTCGTAATTATTTATAATTAAATTGTTAGTAGATTTATTATTTATTATTTTTAGATTGTAGATATATTTGGTTTTAATATTAATAATTTTTTTTCCGTTTTTTAAAACGAAAATTCTATTTATAAAGATATTATAATTAAATAAAACTTTATTTTTAGTTAGTAGCCGTTCGTTAGCTTTATTTTTAGGTAGGTCCTTTAATTTCCTATTTAAAGTATTAGGGCGTACTTATAATGAATTTAGTCGGTATTTAATTATAAAGTTAAATTGGGAAAGGAAATAAGATTATTGTATATAGCGGGGAGTTAGTTATTTATTAGTTGTAAAAGTTTTTAAAGTTTTATAATTTATAAGGATTTTAAATAATTATTGTACCCCTTCGAATTCGGGGCGTTATTTTTTTTAAAGCTTTAATAATGGTAAATAATTCTTTATTATAAATATTGTAATTATATTCGGCTAAAGAGTATTATTAATTAAAGTAGGCGATAGGGTAAAGGATATTATTATTATTATATTATAATAATATATTTCTATATATTTAGTTAGAAGTATTTATTTTTACGATGGTCTATTTTAATTAGTCGTAAATCCGAAGTACGGGTCCGTTTGTAAAAGTTTTTTTTAACATTTCGAAGGATCTTTAATATTGTTCTTCCTATTCTTATTCTGCCGTTTTCTTAATTAATTTATATAATAGGCCGGCGATAATAGAAAAATGCTTAATGAAATAATAGTAGAAATTAGCGAATTTTAAGAAGCGTTAAAGCGATTTCTTAGAGTTTGGAACTTCCTATATTATAATTATAAAGATTTTTTCTAGGTCTATTTCGAGACTTCTTAGGGTAATAATAAAATTTAGTTATTTAATTCGCTATATATAGAATTCGTATTTATTAATATCGATTTAGAGCCTTACTTTAATTATCCTTTATAAGATTTCTTTAATATATTTTTTATATTTTTTTTCGTTATTAGAATAAATTAAAATATTGTTGAAATAAGTAGTAGTGTAAACGTCGAAAATATTATATAAGACGTTGTTAATATAGTTTTAAAAGGTTTTCGGCGCGCTTTGTAAACTAAAAGGATATATAATAGATTTATAGAAGTTAAAGTAGGTAATAAAAGTAGTAAGCTATTTATACCCTTCTTAAATACGGATTTTGTTAAATGTAGTAATAATATTGAATTTTATAAAGATTTTTACTTTATAAATTATATTAAGGGTCTTTTTAATTAGTAGTAGCGGGTAATATATTTTTAATATAATATTATTAATATTATAGTAATTTATATAAATGCGGATTCTGCCTTTGGGTTTTTTAATTAGTAAGAGGGGGGAAGCGGCCGCAAATTGTGATGGCCGGATAAACTTCTTCTTTAAGTTATTATTAATTTACTTTTTAATGACGATTATTTTTATAGGTAATATATATTGAAGTTGTATATTAGGAAGTTATTTTCTTAATTGTAATTCGATTTTGTAATTATATGAACGATAGGGAGGGATTTCTTCCGTTAGCGAGGGTAAAAAAGCGGTGATTTCGCTAATATATTTCTATCCTTTAAAACGGTTTAAAATTTCGATAATCTTTTCTTTAATTTTTAATGGCCGGTCTACTTTATTAAGAAATTTTTTTATATCCTCTTCGTTAATTTTAGTTAAATATATTTATTAAATAATTTCTTTATATATGGGCGTATTAGTTTTGAGGTTCCTAGTAAGGTCGATTATTTTAGTTAAGATTGTAGCTTCGCGGGTGTTTTTTAAAGTATAGATATTAGTTATTTCGTTAATAAAATTATGGAGCGCGGGGGGTAAATTTTCTTTGTATTTCCTTTTATTGCCTTCTATAATATTATTAATAATTTCCTTAGTTAAATTTAAATTTTGAAAATCCGTTATAGTTATTAGTTTTTTAATTTCGGCGTAATTTGTAATATACGGTTATAATTATTCCTTTTTATAAATAAAGTTGAATGTAGTTACGTTGAGTATTTTAATATTCTTAGAATTAAATTTATAATTAGGTTTATAAAGGCGGCGGTATTGGGGGCGATTTGCGCTAATTGAAATGTAGCGGCTATTTATATATATATAAAGTTTGTAAAGTACGGGGTTCTTAGTTTTAATAAGGAGAACGGTAATACTAATAATAGCGATTTTAAATTTAGCCTTCCGGGCTATTAGCGTTTAAATAGGAGTAGGGATTGTATAGTAATTAATTTTAAGATTGATTTTGGGTTTAATAGCGGTAGGAGGGAGTTTAGGAGTAGATAAGGGTTTTAGAGTAGGTTCCGCCGCAATTTTTTAAATTTTCTCCTTTTTAATAATTGGAGGGCGAGATTCGGTCTCTTCCTTTTTAATAGTTAGAGAGGGAGATTTAGTCTTTCCTTTTTTAATTGGCGGGATAGGTATTTACCGGACGGAGGTTATTAAAACTTAGTTAATAAAGGTTTTAAGTATTATTATTTAGTATTTAGGGAAATTTATTAATAAGTAGCGGCTTCGGTAAGTAGTATAGTTAATGTATATATTATATTATTCGTAGTCGATTTTTAACCGATAATATTATATTTATAAGAAGTTTAAGATAATTGGGTATTTTTTAGAAATATTGTAAATTAAGAAGGTAATAGTTTTTTTATAATAGTCGATCTGGAGTTTAGTTGTTATTCTTTTAGAAATAATGCTTTTAATTATTTTGTTAGTAAGAATGAACTTCTTTGCTTTTAGTAATTAGAAATAGGGAAAATTATTTTTAATAATAAAGGAATAATTAATAAATGCGAAAGTAGAATAATTATTATTAATAAGGGTAATATAATAGTTTTTGTACGAACGGGTTATAATATAAGAGGATAAGAATATTGAATTTAGGGAAGTAGAATTATTTAATAATTGAATTTTAATTTCTTTTAAACCTTTTAATTTTATAGAGTTTAAAATTTATTTTTTAAATATAATTTAGCTAAACTTCTATACGTAATTATATATAGAAGTTAAGCGTTTTTTTAGTCGTTATAATATTTTTTATTAGCGGCGGGCTTGGCGGGGGCGGTTAGAGTAGCTGGGGTAGTTAGAGCGGTATTGGTAATGCGGATTTATTTTTGGTTATAACCTTTATTATAATTTTTATTTTTTGACTTTTTATTAGCGGAGTACTAGGGGCCTTAGGAATTGTAATTGATTAAAGCGGTATAGTTGTGGGTAATATAGTTGGGTTTGTTATAACGACGGTAGAGGCTATTGCGGGAACGTTGGTCGAGAATATTTTTATAGATAAATATTGCGAAATTAACGGCGTTTAAATTTATTTTATTACCGCCTTAGTTAATAAGGATATTATTGGTAGAAGGTTTAATATTAGAGCGACCTCTGTTATTATTATTATTGCCGGTATTGTTATTAGGATTAAGGAAATAATTTGTTATTTTTAACGATAATTTGCGTTTTTAAAATTGCTGGCGATATTATAATAATTTTGAATTAATATTTAAAATTATTATCGGGGGGAAGGTTGTGGTAAATGAAAGCGTTACGGAAATATTTATTGATTTTATTCCGGAGATAATAGATTTTTATTGAGTTATCGAAATTACAGAAATTTATTAAATTAGTTAGTTTAAATTTGAAATTTGCGAAAGATATATTTTTTATATATAGTTTTTATAAACGGCGGCCGGTATTTATTTTGAGATTTACGTTTTGGAAATGAGAGATTAGATATTTTATAAATTTAATATTTATTTTCTAGCGTTAGTTCGCTTTATTGGTGTCCGATTGGATTATATTTAAATTATTCTAAATATTAGATAAGATTTTAAGTTTTAAAAGTATAGCGGTACGAATAATTTTAATATTTTTAGAGGAGTAAAGAATGGCGTTATATTTTTATTAAAATTAGATATAAAAACGTTAGGCTTTAAAGATTTTATATTTACGAGCGGGATTACCAATTTTTTTATTTGTAAAGATAAGTGGGTTTTCTATTATTTAGCGAAGAGAGGAGGATATAATTATTTTTATAATTGTATTATTAATAGGGGAAAAAGAGGAAGCCTATATTTTAACAGTATTATATTTTGCGAATAAAATGTTGTAAATAGATTTAAAGTTGACGTAGTTGAGGTTTTTTTAATTGAAATTAGATTAAGCGTCGTCGGTTATTTAGCGGGCAATTTTAAACTCTTCTTTAGAACGTTAGAAATTGCTTTCGAAATTATTGTAGTATTCGAAATTAGTACGATAAAGGTAATTAAGAAGTATAATAATAAATTGGAAAGCGGGGGCTTTAGAGAAAAGAGAGGTTATTTCGAAGTGGTTGCGCGGGATAGGGAATCCTTTTTACTAGTTAAATCTTTTAAAAAGATTAACGAGAATTATAATAGTAGGTTAAGGAAGTTCGAAAAGTATAGTACGATAGATTATAGTATTGAATTCGCTATTAAAGGTATTAATAATAGAATGTAATAATTATAGGTTAAATAGTTTATTATTATTAATAATAGGAATAGAAAGGTTAGGAAGATTATTGTTACCGGTATTACCGTTAGGGGAGAAAAGGGCGGGATTATTATTGTCGTAAGATATAAGATAAAAGAGAGGTGACCGTTCGAGATAAAAGAGAGGTGAAAGTCTGCGATTGGGACTATTTATAGTAGTTAAAGATAGGCGATTTCTTATCTATTAGATAAAGAGTACTTTCCTTTACGTATTAGTGAAGGGATGTTGGAGTTTTAATTGGGCGATTGTTATAATTACGATTATCGAAGTTTGGGGGGGGGGGGGGTATTAGGTTTAGCGATTTATAACGAGGCGATCCCTATACGCGCGCGATTGAAAATAATTGTGATGAATGGGTTTGCGCTGTGAACGTAATAGTTAAAAGGTGTAATTAATTATTACGGGTAGAGGGCGAGAGGTTGAGTGTAAATGTAGATATGCGTAATTGTACGAGGAGAGGAAAGGAAGAGAAGTGTAGAGGTATATTCGGGAGATGGGCTTTTATGGGATTCGAGCTATGAACCCTTAGTAGGTCTATAGCGGGAGGCCGTAGCCAATTAACCGAAATGGTGATAGTAGTTTTAGAGAGCTACTATTACTAGTATATATAATATAGGCTAACCCTGTGATAATTCTTCCGTTTTTAAGTACCCGACAACAATATATATAAATATTTCTTTCCCGGTATTATATATATAATATAGTATTTTAACGTTTAGGATATTCTTCTAAAAGAGAAATACTTATAAACTAATAACCTTTATTTTTACTTATATAAAGAAAAGGTTTTTCGTTTTTATTAACGAATAAAGTTCGGTTTCTTTTTCTTTTAATTCTTTAATTTAAATAGTATATTTCTAAAAGGTTAATTTATAGAATTTCCCGTTAAAATTTATAATAATAAATTAGTACCGCTAGCCCGACTTTATTACTACTATTATTAATTAGAGGTTAAAGTACGATATTCATTCGCTTATTATAATTTAGTTTAATTATTTCTCCCTATCGGCAACCGTTAATTCTATTTCTTATAATTATAATTACTACCTTAAAGTAGCCTCCGGGAAGAATTCTTCCGTTAATACTTATATTTTAACTTATTTAATTTTAATTATATTACTTTCTAATTAGTTTATAGGTAATTAGCTTTTAATTTTTAATTGAGAATCCCTCGGCGGGCAGTGCCACTTTCCTATACGGGCAGTGCCTAACAGCCCGTATAGGGAACCTTATATAAGGATCCCTACACGGGCAGTGCCATACTAATCCCTAACCTTATAAAATAATAGTTCCTTAGCGGTTATAACGTTGAACTTAACGATTTGCAACTATCATATAATTAGTAATTTGCAGCCATCGTGAGATTGCGCGATTTCTTTGCAGCAACCGTTAATTACTAAATACAATAAAACCTCACAACTCTAACAAAACGCATTATATTAATACGATTTCAACGTTATCCGGTTAATACTATTAGCGCGGGGGGGGTCCTAACTAGGGGATAGGAAATCTAGGTACGCCGTAAAACGTACTATCTTTCGGTCGCTATTAACGGATACTTTACTACTACGGCTAGGTATCTATAAAGCGATTCGACTAAAGTACGCAAAATAAGCCGTATTAAATTCCTTTTTTTAGTATTTTATTTATTAAGGTAAAAAGTAATAGCGATAGCGACGTTATTTTAATACTACGGTAAATAACTATTACTTTATAGGGTTAAGGATTAATATGGCACAGCCCGTATAGGGATCCCTATATAAGGTTCCCTATACGGGCTGTTAGGCACTGCCCGCATAGGAAAGTGGCACTGCCCGCCGAGGAAGTCTCTTTTAATTGAAGCGCAGCTGTTATGGTCAGAGGATGAAGTGTGTTGACACGAAGTAAGCGAGCATAGCGGAGCTTCTCTATAATGGGGGCAATACCTCTGCGGATCCCTGTAAGTTCTTCGTGCTGTGATTGGTCTATCCGATTTAGATTCCTCAATTTGGATTGGTCAGAATTTTTCGCAGCCCGTGCACGCAATCCGTTCCTATCATTGGTCAGAATTTTCGCGCCTGCAACAGTGGACGCACGGGGGTCCCCGGGGGTGTCCCCCGAGTTTGTACGTAATAGTAAGATGCACGGGGGTCCCCGGGGGTGTCCCCCGGGAGTAAATTACTATAAAATGACCAAGTTTTTTACTTTACTAATAACCCTAACCCCAAAAATAAAAACGGTACCAAAATGACCGCCCTTTCTTTCTGGTTAATTTGCACCCGGCTAGCGGTCCGTGCGCCCTCTATTTAACGAGAAATCTTAGTTTAAAAATCTTTTACCGAATGGGTCTTCAGAAAAAAAAAATTAAAAAAAAATTAAAATAAAATTAAAAATAAAAATTAAAAATAAATTTAAAATAAAAATAAAAATAAAAATAAAAATAAAAATAAAAATAAAAATAAAAATAAAAATAACAATAAAAATAACGTAGAGATAAAATAACTCGGAGGAATACGTTAGAAATAAAATAATTTAAATAACTTGGAAAAAAAAATTATATCTAAAAGACCTTAAGGGTACTGAAATTTAAATATATAATAACTTATAGGATAAAAAGTAATTATTTACTATAGAATCTAATTTAGTATTTATATTAGAGTATTAAAATATTATTATTTATTATAGAATTCAGCTTAGCATTTATAGTAGACCGTTAAAATCTTAATATTTACAGTAAGTAGAATCCAGCTTATTATTTACAGTAGACCGTTAAAATTTTAACGTTTATAGTAGGTAGAATCCAGCTTATCATTTATAGTAGACCGTCAAAATTTTAACGTTTATAGTAGGTAGAATCCAGCTTATTATTTACAGTAGACCGTCAACATTTTAATATTTATAGTAGGTAGAATCCAGCTTATTATTTATAGTAGACCGTTAAAATTTTAACGTTTACAGTAGGTAAAATTTAACTCTAGACCTATAACAGCTGCGCTTCAGTAAATTCTTCCCGCCTCGCGCCGGAAGACGATGTTTAAATATAGTAATACCGTTGATAGGGTATTTGAAAGGATGTAACAATATTGTCTTGATTGAAAGGTATAATGGTTGATGTTCCGGGAAGAAAGGTCTAGCTTCCAGCCAGCCATCTGCACGCGGAAAGTATGCTGTGCAGCGAGCCAGAGCACGGTCCACTCTGTGGCCCGTGCTCTGGCGACTGGGCATGGCACCAGAGCCTCCATGGCAGCCCAGCTAATCTGGGCTGTCACAGCTAATCTAAGGGCATTTGATGGGGCGGCACCAGCCTTTGGATAGAGCGGCCCCGATCCTTATTTGGGCCCCAATATTATAGGTCTTGGCGTGAAACTTTATAGTAATTTATTCTTTATATAGTAATTTCCAAAGTGTTATACATATATTCAAACCTCCTGCGTACGGACTGTAAATACTAGCTAAAATATTACCAAATGTGCCCCTTTTTTGAAAAAATATTGCTCTATTATATTATTATTAGAAATAATCCTAAAATTACTTCCAATCGCCTCCAACCGTCTTTATAATTTTAAATTCCTATTTTGATTATTATTAGCCTCCGACGGGGGGTGCTATAGGGACGCTTATGGTATAGCGGTATATAAGGACGCTTATATATTTCTATTAGTATTGTAGATTGTAGAGACCCCTGTTCCAATTCTATTTGTGACTATTTGTGATTATTTTTCTCTATTTCTATTTATTCCTATCTTTATATTACCCTCCTTTTACCCTCCTATTACCTCTTTATTTCCTTAATACTTAAAATTTAGTTCGGTTAGCTATTGGCGCGGGGGGGGTCCTGGTTGGGGGAGGAGATGTAGGTACGCTATAAGATATATTATTTTTCGGGTCGTTGTAAACGGGTATTCTGCTACTACGGCGGGGTATTTATGAGGTAATTCGACTAGGGTACGTAGAATAAGCCGTGTTAAATTCCTTTTTTTTTGGTGTTTTAGTCTTTTTATATATATATATATATATTGTGAGGCTTGGTATGGTATTTTAATATTAGCTCTGAGTAAGCCTGTTTATACGGCTATTATATATAACCTTAGGAGTTGGTAAGATTAATTTAGAATTAATTGTTCTAGTTCGTTTAGTAGTTGCTCTCTTAATTTTGCGTATAATTGCCTATTTAATAGGTAAGTTCGTCTCTGGTATAATTATTTTAATATAATTTAATACTTACTCTTGCTTTTATATTGGTTCTAGTACTATTTCTGGCTTTGGGGAGGAATAAAATTCTTATTCTTTATTAGAGAGATATTTATATTATAGGGAAGGTATTGGCTTTAGAGGGGGGGTAGGCTTTAGAGAGAGTATGAAATATAAATCTAATTTTAAATTAAAGCTAATAGGCGTTAGAAAGAGTTTCCCTTCTATAGAAGCGTAGTTAATATATTTCTTTAGAATAGGCTTTGAATCTAGGGATAGATATAGTGTAGGCGGGAGTTGTAGAGATAGTATATTTATCTTTGATTTTATATTTATCCCCAAATTTAATTTTAAGTCGAATAATAATTGTATTTCTAATTTAAGAGACGAGATTACTAGTATAGCTATTTAAATAAGGTCGAATATATTTTTTATATCGTTATTAAATTCCTCAATATTATTATTAAATATAATTATATAGATATAATTAAGCGTTTCTTTATTACTTTTAAATATCGCTTCCGAAGTATTATTATAATTTAAAATATTAGAATTAACCGGCTATTATACGCGTTTACGCTTTATAGCCTTAACAGAATTAAAAACGAATTTATTAATATTATTTATTTTATTATAAAATTTATACCGTTATATATTTAATTATAGTCGAAGGAAGTTATTATAATTATTCTATTAAATAGGTTTAACCTTTTTACTATTTCTTTTATTAGAGGTACCCTTCTTTAATATTAGTATAATTACTTGCTTTTTAAACGTTTTAGGGGTTTTAGGAGGTTTTATAGGTAGAACGTACTTATTAGGAATAGTTTTAGTAAAGTTCTTTGCACTTTTCTTTTTAATAATATAGGGATTTTTAAATCGAAGGTAGAAATTGTTAAAGTTAAGTAGTACCTTGAAATGTTAGCGAGGGTGGACGTGTAAAAGTTTTCATACTTTGTTCGAAATTAGTTATTGGAATATAGTATAATAATAGGGTAGTTTAAATTGTATAGGAATATTATATTTTTTATTATAAGGAGGAATGGGAGGGTTTAATTATTATACTATTAGTTAGTATTGTTTTGTTTGTCGATATTCGCGGTTGATTATTTCTAATATAGTATATATAATTTGTAACGGTAATTTCTTTAGATAAGGCTAGGTAATAAATTTATATCGGTTACGGGTTTAATTCGAAGTTAATTTTTAGACGAAGGTTAACTTCTATTTATTAATTATTTCGAGGATGGTTTTAACTAGTTTATAGATATTGTTATTGCTGTTTAGAAAATAATTTTTAATGTTAAGGTTGTTGGATTCGGTTGGAGAGGTAATTTTAATATTAAAGTTTTTGTATTTTTTAATATAGTAGTATGCTTATTAATTTTTGATAGGGAGTTAGTTCTTTTAAATATAACGAAGAAATAACTTTTAGACTTTAAATTACCTCTTTATATCTTCCTAAGTAGTAAAGAATTTACTCTTTATTTTATTGTATATTATAAGTTTAAATTGCTTTATAACGCTATGAGGATTATTGGTAATTGTAGTATTAGTAGTAGTAGTAGTAGTAGTAATTCTAGTACCTATAGAAATATAGAAATTATAGTCCTAATTATTAAAGGGGATAGGAGTTACTTATTTATTAATATTTTCTTCGTTATTAAAATTATTACTAATATTTTCTTCGTCGTCTTTATTATTATTTTTACCCTTATCGTTAGCCGCCTTTACCCTCTTATTTTTCTTCTATTTAAATTTAGTGTTATAGAGAACGTTCTTAATAATATAAAATAAATAGAATTATTATTAGGTATTAGGGAAAGAATTTACTAGAAATTGTTTTATTTCTTTATTTTTATTAATAATAATAACAGTTAGTTTAGGTATATTATATTATTATTATATTTATTTAATAGTATTAATAAGAAAGTCGAAGCTTACTTACGTTTCGTTATTAATAATATTAAAGACGTAATTAAAAATAGTACTAATATTAGTAATATTAGAAATTTAATAAAAAGGATAATTAAAACGGTTAGTATTATAAGTATTATTAACAATTATAATTTTATAGAACCGTTTAATTATATTAATATATTATAGGAAGGTAAAAATAATATTAAAAAGTTTGGTTTTATTATTTGGATTTATTTTTTTAATATAATCGATTTTATTATTATTAAATACCTTTAGAAGTATATTAGTAAGGGTATAACTATTAAGGTTATATCGACGAAGGGTAGCGCGTACGTTATAAATATTTCGTTTTATATATACCGATTCTATATATTCGTTTCGTATAATAGAAGTAATTTTACGAGCCTATATAGCGCTTAATTTTAATATATTCTTAATAGTTTTAAAGATTTCCATTATTATTTTATAATATTAAGGGTAGGTAGAAGGGTGGGACGATTGAAGGTAATTATATTTTTAATACTTAGGGTTATTATAGAGGTAGAAATATTAGAGTCCGTTTTCTTTTTTAACGAGAGTTTTCTATTTGTAATTATATTTCTATAATACTATTTTTCGAACCGTCGCCTTTAATTTGCTCGGTTGATTAAGGCAGTTATAAATAAAGTAATACTATATATATTCGCTAGCTAGAACTTTAGGCTTTGTACTACAGCTATTCCAACGGTTGATTATAAAACTATAGTATTTTGCCTAATTATTAACCCCCTTATAAAATTCTTAAATTATAGCAGTAGGGAATATAGTATTAGGAGGTAGATTAATAATTAAGTCTCTATAATCTATAATTATACTTTCTTCGTTTAATTTTAGTTCGGACTTTCGGTTAGGATTAGGTTACGTAGAAAGAAAAGAGTTTAGAGATTTAAAGGAATCGCTATCGCTATTATTATCGTATTCGTATTCGTATTCGTATTCGTATTCGTATTAATAAGGGAGTTATATATCATTACCGTTAATGAATATATTAAGATCGTTATTAGAAAGACTATTTATAAAGCCTTCCTATACTTCTTGCGCAAAAAGGTCGGTATTACTATCCGAATCGCTATTTTCGATATAAGTAAGGTCGATAGGTGTATTTAGCGTATTTAGCGCCTAGGGCGGTATTTTAAAATTCGTATATACGATGCGCGCAATATTATATAGAGCTTTAAAAAGTTAATAGATCGATTTAATAACATTTGCGATTAATATTTACGTACGTACGAATAATTCTGGCCGGTTTTAGTGTTTATAGCTAATTGGGTTGTAATAAAGGATTTGAAAGAAGGTTAGGTTAATAGAAAAGGTACTGTATATTCGAAATGGCCAAGTTTAAAGATAGGGGTTGTACGTAGGCTAGTAAATGGGGGATCTACTGGTTGGCTAGGCTTGGTACTATCTTTTACGAAAGGTTCGTGTATTATGACGGTCCTATTGAAATAAATCGCTCGAAAATTATATATATACGTATAACCTTAACCCGATTGGAGCCCAAATAAGGATTGGGGCCGTTCTATCCAAAGGCTGGTGCCGCCCCATCAAATGCCAATCTAAGCTATAATACAGGGTATGGCCAACGATACTAGGAATCTAGGGATTCCGGTATCAAATGCCGGCTTACAAGAAGAACAGCCATTGTCCTCAATGGTCCTAGACGACCAAGTCTCCTCCGAGATCTTCCAGGTCTCCTCCGACAATGAACAAGTCTTCTCCGAGATCTTCCAGGTCTCCTCCGACAACAACCAGGTTTCCTCCGAAGTATCTGTCCGTTCGGGGCGCTTCGGGATATTATAGAATTCGTTAAAAGAAATCGTCGATGTCCAGTAAGGTCTGAAAAGCCAGCTAGTAACTAGGAAAGGCCATTCCATACCAAGGAAGCGAAGGCATAGTACCTAGAAAGGCTAATCCGTATTAAGAGACGAAGGTAAGCAGGCTATTTAATTTTAACTAAAAGAGAGGTATTCGAAAGAGAGAGGTACTTAAAAAGTGCTAAATCCGCTGAGAAAGGTGATTCTATAGATAAATAGAAAAAACGAGAAAAGGGGGCAAAATAGGGAGCTATAAAGAGCTTTGATTTCCGGGGAGAGCCGACGAATTATTAAAAAAAGGAAAAGAGAAATAACGGGACTAAGCGGAAACTTAGGAAGCATTACTACGAATTTAATAATACTAGTACTTAGTATTGTTATTAAGAGAATCGCTAAAGTATTAGAAAGCCGAAGAGATCCGTTAAATTACTAAGAAAAGAAAGGCAAAAGTAACGGGGATAAGCGGACAAAACTAAAAGTATAAAATATTAGCGATATAAATATTTTAGTATTATTATTAAGAGAACCGCTTAGTTTACGGCAATAGCTATGGCTACCCGCATACGAAGAAAGGGAGTAATAACCTCGTTGCTTAGTAATAAAAGGGAAATTAACTAAGGAAGCTATTACTAACCTTTAATTATGTAAGACCGCTAGGAAGTAAAGCAGTAATTATTATATAGATAAATTTAATACTAGTAGTAATACTATACTATTATTATAATAATTATAGAAAGTAGGGCGGGGCTCAAAAATTTATTAAATAAAGGAAGTTTGAAGTATTTAGAAGCTTCTTATTCATAGTATAGTAGAAGCGCTAAATTCGCCGTAAAGGGAGGGATTGTTATCGGGTACCCAAATTCGCCGCGCACCGGGAGTGGTATTAAGAGCTTTCAAGGTTACTTAAATTCGCCTTGAGAGAAGAGCAGTCGCGTACCTAAGTTCAGCAGCTAATAGAGCTGATAAATAATAAATGGTTACCTAAATTCGCTGTTCGAAAAGGAAAATTACTATTGGTTACCCAAATTCGCCGATAACAGGGAAAAAGAAAATAGTCGAGATTACTTAAATTCGTCTCGATAATAAAGCGGTCGTGGAAGGTGCTATGGTGCACTGTGCTGCGGGGTATTTAAGGTCGTTTCTTCTGGTTGTTAGTCTTGGTCTTCTTTCTTCTGAATCAACCACCCTCTCCGTTCCTTTTACCGAACCTCATTGGCATTCAACGAACGAGTTGCATTGGCGATCTTCACCTGGGAGGAGGAGGAGGAGGTGTAGTGGTCCGTTGGCATCAATTTCGGAATTCTATCAATCTTTTTCATTCCATCGCCCGCCTTTCTCTCGACGGCGAAATGCCTCCTATCGTCGAAATCCATCAACGTTATCTACCTCGATACTAAAAAGAGAAATATTCCCATCCTGGGCGTATTTGGTTCAACCATCAAAACAAAAGTTTGTATGGGGAAATTATCCCTATCAGCCAACACATTGCAAATTGTAAAATAGATCCGGCGTCGGACCTCCTTTACCCCCTATAACCCCCCTACACTAAGCTCTTGGCCGTACCTCCCCTGTACACGGCGTACATGTGCTTACATGAGGTCTTATCAACTTCCTAATCCGGTATAGTAATAATTTATTCTGTTGGTTTCTATCTTCACAGGTTGGACTATGAAGATAGAGCGTTTTATTAGTTAACAGGGTACAACGCGTCAGTCGCGTACTGCAAATAGCGCTTTGTACCCTCCTCTACCCCTATCAAAAACAGATGGAAAAGTTGTTGGTTGAACCAAACGCGCCCCCTACCTCTCCAAAGAAACCACTACCATCGCCATCGGAAAAAGCATCATTTCCAAACCAAATCCATCTATCATCAAAAGCCGCCGCTATACCATCTTCCCAAAAAACCAAGAAGAACGAAAACCGATCGATCAAGTCGAAACCTGCGAAGTATACCTCGAAAACACATAGTGGGACGACGGAAGTTGCTAGAAGAGCCTGAGCGGCGCTAGGAGGACCAATGGGCTAGACTTTTGTAAACCATTGTATAGGGTTGGGGTGGGCTGCTTTATTGAGGTTGTCTACGGTGATTCTATTGTTATTGTTGTTGTTATTATTTAGAAGATTCGGACGATGATATTGGGGGGTAGATGATAATAATAATACTTTGGGATTGGGAGATATTTGGTGGCCGTTCGGTGCCGGCCTTGGGATAGGGGGGAATATTGTGGAAGGTGCAATGGTGCACTGTGCTGCGGGGTATTTAAGGTCGTTTCTTCTGGTTGTTAGTCTTGGTCTTCTTTCTTCTGAATCAACCACCCTCTCCGTTCCTTTTACCGAACCTCATTGGCACTCAACGAACGAGTTGCAATCGCATACCTAAATTCGGCGGCCGAAGAAGTAATAAGAATTGGAATTGGCGAATACTTAAATTTATCGCCAATAGGAGAAACTAATAGTATTATTAAGAGCTCTTAAAGTTACTTAAATTTCCTTTAAAAGAAGAGTAGTCGTATACCTAAGTTCGGTAGCCGAAGAGATAATGAGGGAGAATATAAGAGTAATTAGTAATCCTAATTATCGTAATCGAATACTTAAATTCGTTGAAGTCGTTTAATTAGGATTAAGGCTAGTAAATACCTAAATTCGTCGCTAATAGGAGAAACTATTATGAGAGCTTTCGAAATTACCTAAATTCACTTCGAGAGAAGAGCGGTCGCGTACCTAAGTTCGGCGGCCGAAGAAATAGAGGTAATAATGAAAGTCGCTATTAGTTACCTAAGTTCGCCAACAACGGGGAAATAGTAAAAGCTTCGTAGGAAATAGTTACCCAAATTCGCCGTCGTACAAATAAAGCTATCGTAAAGGATATGGTAATAAGAATTGTTGAAAGTACTTAAATTCGTCTCGAAAATAGGCGGTCGCGTACCCAAATTCGGCGGCCGAGGAGGTAATAATCCTAATTATCGCGGTCGAATACCTAAGTTCGTCGAAGTCGCTAAATTTAGATTGAGGCTAGCGAGTACCTAAGTTCGTCGCTAGCCGGTAGAGAAATTAATAGTATTATTGACCTAATATTAAAGGCCTTAGACGTAATCCTAGCGAAAGGGACGTTATTATAGGATACCCCGCGACGAAGGTTAGTTTATCGAGAAGCTATCGCGCACGCGACGTCGCTAGCGATTGGCGATAATAGTATAGTTTAGTTCGAAGTCGAAGTAATTTTAGTTATAGCTACTATTTAATACCGTTAATAGGGTATTTGAAAGGATGTGACAATATTGTCTTAATTAAAAGGTATAGTGGTTAATATTCCGGGAAGAAAGGTCTGGCTTCCAGCCAGCCATCTGTACGCGGAAAGTATGTTGTGTAGCGAGCTAGAGCACGGGCTATAGAGTGGCTAGTGCACTAGCGACTGGGCATGGCACTAGAGCCTCCATGGCAGCCCAAATCCTAAAGCGTTATTTTAGGCCTTTTTAAACTATAATACGGCTGCGGACATATATAAGGGTATAGTACATTTTATCGATAATCTAATAGAATTATACTATACCCTATATTAATCAAATTTAATTTATACGACTTCCGGGGAATATACGTATTTTCTTAGCGATAATCGAACCTTTAGTTCAAAAAACATCGGCAAAGCTATTTTTCCTTCGGATTTTATCTACTTCCAATATATTAACGATATTAATAATTTCAATTATCCTTACCGTCTTCTAAAAGGCTATAATAACTACATATTATATATCGGCCGTATTAAAGTAATAGGAAGGAATTATATTAATAAATATTTCGAATACCCTAGCGAATTAATATTAATAATTAACGAATACCTTTCTATCGACGAAATAGAAAACGAATTTCCCGGGTTCGGTTTTAGTATTCAAATATACAATAATATAAAATTTAAAAAGAAAGAATTAATTATTCGCTTCGAATAAAAATATTAAATTCCCGAACGCCTAGTAAATCGATTTGTATTAATATAAATAAATTATTTCAACGGCAATAACTTAGAAAATTCGAACTTACTAATTGAATTTAAGGAAAAGTTTTCGAAATTTTCGAAAAAATTCTTCTATAGATATAGTATTAATCCCGAAAATCCGAAGAAAAAGGATTATTATTTAATTAGACGTATAGTATAGAGACTATTTAATAATAATTGAAATTAGGACGTTATATATAATAATTAATAAACGTATTACTCCCTTAATATTTATATAACCGTTGAAGGCGGAATTAAAATATAAAATATATAGCCGGGAAATATTCGAAAATTAATAGGATAGAATTAATAGTAGTTTTAATATTTTGAATTGCCTAGTACTTACTTTTATTAATAGCTTTAATATTTACTATAATATACGTTATTCTATTATAGGGGTATATTAGTTACTAGCCGGCTTATTATATAGTAAAGGCCGTACGCAGAATTCTAATATCTTTCCTATAGTCTTAAGTCTATATACCTCTAATTTCAATACCGTAATTAATATTATTGGCTATCTAATACCGTTAGATAAAGGTATATTAATAGATATTAAAAGTAAACCGATTATAGTATTTATTTTTATTATATACTATATTAATAATATACCCTAGTAAAATAAGAATTTTAGTATTATAGGCCCTACTAGCCTAAATTTTTATCGGTTATATTTTATTAGACTAAAGTATATAATTAATAAATAGGATATTATAGACGATTGCGAATCTTTCGAAATAAGACGGTTTTATTACTAGTATTTATAAATATATTACGAAATTAATATTAATATTTAGAAAAAAAGCAATAAGAAGGTATATTGGATTTAATAGGGTATTAGTAAATATAAACCGGCCTTATTCGATTTAACCCCGGCACTAAATATTATTATATTTCGACCCCCTAATCTAATATATTTAAAATTTAAAGGTAAACCTTATAATTTAAAATATTCTATATTCGAAGTTAACACCTTTTTTCCCTATAGGTATTATTGCCTACGTCTATAAAATATTCGTTAATACCTTCTTAATACCCAGATCTAAATTCGAATATACCTATACCCTTTATATATAGCCTTTTCCACTTAGCTAAAATACACTTCCTTCCCTAATATTATACTTTAAAGGGTATACTTTAATTAAATATAGTAAATAGTCGGTTATTAATCTACCCTTCTTAGAAGTATAATTCGAAAAGGTTTATATTAACCAATACGTATAAGAAGTATAGAAGAATATTCTATCCGAATATAACAATTATAATATCATCGATATAACCGATAATAATAATAGTCTTATTCCCTATACTACTTATCTATAGCGCCTTATTAGCATGGGGTACTTCTCCTAGTTCTCTAGAGGAAACCGTGCGGCGATAAGCGCCGTCGGATAAAAACCGCCAGCTCCTTTCGGTCGCGAATAAATCGCGCCTACTCTATTTCGATTCTATTTATAATAGTACTTATTTACCGTTTTAGTAAATAAATTACTTCCCTTCTACCGCCTTCGATCCAATATTAGAATAATCGAAATATTATTCTCGTACGCCGCTCTTTCTTCCCAAACCGCCTATAGTAACCGTCCCTTCTTTATTATTTACTTTTATTCCCGCTTCGTCGTTATCCTTTAAATTCTTACAATTCTATTAAAGTTTATATAAATATAAGGGCCCCTTCTTTCCTTCTATATAAGAATTCCTCCCCGCCGCTATTTTTCGAATTTTTCCTTTCTTCTTTATTTAACTAATTTTTAAAATAGCGTCCTCTTTTATTAACTATACTTTTAACCGTTTTTCCGGCCGTACGTTTACTTAGCTAGGGGTATATAGGGAAGCTTTTATAGTTGTATGACAGTTGTACAACGGTTTTTAGCATTTGCAGCGGTGGTACAACGGTAAAGAAAATTTGCAACCGTACTACAACCGTGGGGCAACGGTAACAACATTTGCAACCGTATTACAACCGTTGCAAATTTTACAACCGTTACATATATTACAACGGTTGCAGCACGGTTGCAAATTATATATACTCCCTATATTAAATTGGGTAGGAGGTATATAAACTAAAAGTAAAATTCATATACGTATTCGCATATCGTTATTCATACGTTATATTCACATTTAACAAGTTACGAAGCAAGTACGAAAATAGTAGTCCTTCCTTACTAGAAAACAAATAGTCGCGCCAAGACTATACGGCCATTAGGTACAACAATTACCAAGACCGTTATAGTCGCTAAAGGTTAACGCAATTAAAGAAGGTACTACAAATTCACAGTCGCACCCCTCCCCACTCTTACTAATTAAAACTATTACAATAGTACTTTAAAAGATATAGACCGTACGCTTTAGAGGTTGTCGACACCCATATCAATTATATCGCGATATAAAACAATAAAGACAATAACGATAATAATAATAATAATAATAATAACAACGCTTCTATCTATAATTACATAACTATTATCTACTATAATACTTATCGTAATTTGGCCGTAATATATCCCGTTTAATAATACATCTAGGTAGCGGTATAATATCTATGCAACAAGCATATCAGCAAGTCGTTAATAATAATAATAATAATAATAATAATAATAATAATAATAATAATAATAATAATAATAATAATAATAATAATAATAATAATAATAATAATAGCGGTATATACCTTATACGGGCACCTCCTCCATCGCCTAATCGAATCTCTCCTTCTCGACCCTTAACTCTCTACGCTTACGCTCCGTCTCAAAATACGCTAGGTCTCAAAACATGCGCTAGGTCTCAAGACATACACTAGGTCTCAAGATTATAAATGAAATTAAACTCAGCTAATTACAAACCTCCTCTTTATACTTCTCTATAAAGGACTTTATATACTCTATAGACTCTCGGTATACCATACGGTTCTCGAAATTGGACAAGGCGCTATCGAGAATTTTCATAACTTCGTTATATAGGAATTAAATCGTCTAATTAACAAAGTTCTCAAAATAAGGACCCCAAGTTCTAGCCACTTCAATATAAAACGGCTCGTACAAAGAAGTAATCAAGTCCGGGAGAGAAAAGGAATAATTACCTGAAGCCTAATATATCCCGTAGGGCAATAGAAATCGAAGGCGATATAATTATACAATCCCTAAAGGAACGGCAATCATCCAGCTATAAACTCTATTAAATTCTTAGAGCGAGGAGCGAAGCCGCCGCCAGGTCCAGGAGAGAAAGGGAACTACCCGGGGCTTAATATATCCCATAGGGCGATAAAAATCGAATATAATATAATTATACAACTCGTCCTAAGGGAGCGGCAATCATCCAGCTCCTTAATATTAAACTTCGGTTTACTTCTAAAATTCACTTCTTAAAGGGTACGGTAAAGAAAAAACAATCCGGCTATTATCGTCGATTATAATCATATCCGGCTCTTTAACGTTAAACTTCGATTTACTTCCAAGTATTCGCCTCTTAAAGGGTTCGGTAAAAGAAAGACAATCCTACTAGCTCATAAATTCTTACTAGAGTATACGGGTTTTAATATTAGTCGCAAATTCCGCCAAACTACGCATTATCTCTATCTCTAAATTTAGTAGCGGTTAAAATACTTTTCGAACTACTCCTCAATCCCCAAAAGGCGGTTATAAACTATCTATTTAACTTCGGGAATACTAAGTAAACTATTAACCTACCGTAGCCGAATCCGCAATCCTATTAAAGGCCTCTTCGAATTTACTCTATTCGTCTATTCGACTTACTACCTTAGTAAAAGGTAATAAAGTAGCCTAAACTAGTCCAATAAATTTAAAGTAATAATAGCCTTCTATTACGAAATATTAGCCTTACGGTCTTCAAAGTCCGGGACCCTCTTATTACTATTTACTTAAAGGGTAAATTAAAAGCGGCCGCTTCGCTATTTACGGTTCCTCTAAATTAAAAAGATAATTACTATTCTTCCTTCTTCTAGTACGAAACGCTAGCCTCGCGGTCCTCGGAGTCCGGAACTCTCTTAAATTAACTTAAACGCGAAATTATTTTCGGTATTTTAATTTATAAATATAGCCTAAATAAAATTGGGGACTATTCGTTCTAGGAATTTATTTTCGTAGCGTTTAGCGGTAATAAAAACGCCGGGAGGGTTATAGAAATAAGATTACCGAAGTCTAAACCTTTAATTTCGAAAGCGATTGTATTAGGGGCGAATTAAATTTTTCCGTAAGCCCCTTCTCCTTAATCCGATTTAAATACTTACGACGAACGGTATTAAATTATTTATTTTTATTCTTAATTCGGGAAACGAAGAACGAAAAGCGATAAAGTATACTAATATTAAAAATAGTAACCTAAGTATAGCGGAGGATAGTAATATAAATAGGGCATTTAGTACATTCTATTACTCCTTAGAAAATTCAGACCGGTAATAACTAATATTAAACTCGACTTTCCAGAAGATTGGTCGCTAATAAAAACAAGCTCTAAAAAACTAAATTTCACCTAAGGTAGGAATCTATCGCTATTAGTAACATCCTAAAGGGTAATAAGCTCGATAAAAAGCACCTTTACTTCGTAGAACGCCTAATAAAATTACTAATTTAAAGAGCGCCAAAATTAGAGGCGGCTACTTTAAAAAGAACTACTTCGGTCCTCTAATACAAAACTCTAGCCTTACAATCTTCGGAGTCTAGAACTCTCTTATTATTACTAGTTTAAAGGGTACTAGAATTATCAGCGTCGGGGCATAAACGAACCTCTTCTAAAAGGAAACTTCCTCGGATATTTAAACGTAATTAGAATTTAAATAAAACCGAAAGGCGGCCGGTTTATACTTCCTATAACTATATCCTCGGGCTTAAGGGAGTAATTTTAATAAAAAGTTTAAGAACGGCCTTAAAACGGCTACCTATATTATATAGCAATTCTTTAACGACTTTACGAATAGGGGTTAGGGCAATATATTATAGTCTAGGATAATAGATTTATAATTATTAGAAACCTAAGCGATAATATAATTAATATACTTTTCGAAAGCCGAACGGATCTTTTTAAATATATTATTAAGGCACTTGGTAGCTACTTATATCCTAGCATTAAATATTACTTTATAAATACGGTCGGTATATTCGCGTATATAATCTTTTATATATTTATAAATATTAAGCCCTATAAAAGAGTTAATTATAGAATGCTCAAGCCTAGCTTTATTTAATTACGTACTATTTTCCGCTATATATTTCTTATATACGGCTTTTATAGCCTCTTCGATCGCTAATTTAAATAAGCGATTTGCCTCCTTCTAGCTTATTTAGTACTAATATTTAAAAGGAATAATTTCGTATAGAATAACCCCCGTCTTATAGAATAATTTTTTAATTTCGTAAATAGACGCTAAGGCCTTAAAAATATTATAGTCTAAAATAAAGGATTTATAATTATTATATAAAGTAAAAGTAAAATTAATTTAAAATAGTCGAAACGTTAGAGGGCTTCGTTTATTCTATTAATATTTTTAAATTCTTAATTAAATCTTTAAGTACTTAGCCTATCTATATTAACGAAGCTCTTAAGTATAAGAAAGTCCTGTTCTACGGCTTTTAATAATTAAGTCCGTAATTTTATTAAAAAAAGCCTTTTCGAATTTATTCTACTTATCTAAATTACTACCCTGGCGAAGAGTAGCCTAGGGAGAATAATAAACGGCCGAGTCCTCTAGAGAACTAACTACTAGTATTATTAGCGTTAGGGGTATAAACGAATCTCTTCTAAAGGGAAATTCCGTTGTAGAATAACTCTCTAACGATTTCGTAAATAGACGCTAGGTAAGGCCTCGAAAATATTATAATTTAAGACGATAAATTCGTAATTATTATATAAAATAAAAGTAAGGAAGAGGTTGAACGGCAAAACGTTAGAGGGTTTCGCTTATTCTATTAGGTTCGCCCGCAGTATTATTAATATCTTTAAATTCTTAGCCAAATCCTTAAATACTTAGCCTAGGCCAATAATAGAACAATCTATATTAATAAAGCTCCTAAATATAGGAAGGTCCTATTCTATTCGTTTAAATTACTACCCTAATAAGGAATAATAACGAAGGATTAATACTGGCCTTAAATTAATATTAATTTTCAATTTTTATAAGTATTACCAATATAGTAACTAATAGGGTCAATAACGCTAGTAAGAATAATAAGCGGCCGAATCCTCTAAAGAATTAACTACCAATATTATCGATATCGGGGGTATAAACGAACCTCTTTTAAAGGGAAATATCCGTTGTAGAATAATTCTCTAATAACCTCGCAAGTAAATACTAAAGCCTAAAAATATTATAGTGTAAGCGGGGACGATAAATTTATAATTATTAGAAATTCGAATATTAAAGCGGAATATAATATAAAAGTAAAGTTATATTAAAATAAAACGTTAGAAGGTTTCGTCTATATTATTAAATATAGGTATTAATATTTATAAGTAGGGGATTGACAAAATAAGGAATAAGAAGATAGGGGCGTACTTAAATATATTTTAAGGAAGAAGGTAAACGGCGAAATAGCCGAATTAGTATTAATTTAATTATATAATTCTATTTCGATTTTAACGTTAACGTCGGCTAATTAAGTAGCCTCCTTCGTATATAGACTTAGATAAGAAGTATTTTTGCCTCTTAAGGTACTTAGTAAACCTTTCGGATATCCGAAAATTTTACTTAATATTATAATATAGTACGGTTTCGGCCTTTTCGAAAATAATACAATCGTATTACTTTTAGGGATTGGCCATTTAGCGCTATACATTATCCTTAGCGCTATTTCTATTCTACTTTTCGTCTTCAAAATCCTTGTAAATTTCTTATTTCGCAACCTCTTACTATTCGACATAGTTAAACGAATATTTAACTTAACGTTAGAAGGCAGCCTCCTTATTATTAAGAATTAAATAATTGTATAGTATTTAATAAATATTTTAAATTTAGATCCGTATAGGTCTACTACGGTTGGAATATCGCGACAATTTAAATAGTAGCGCTACGAAGGGTAGTAGGATAGGCGAGCGCAATGCGAATTTAGGGATTTCGGGTACTAAATAAACTATTTTATATTAATTTGGCCGGGCAAATGAAAAGCTGCGTAATAATATTATTCGAATAGGTTAGCCTCGGTGCCTTCTGCTAAGTTCTACGTCTTAAAATCACTCTCAACTTGCTCTAGAGTCGTAGCCTTCGCTAGAATTACTCCTCTATATCTTCGACAACCGCTTTTACCGCTTTTAGAA
The DNA here is from genome assembly GCA_030685235.1 of Copromyces sp. CBS 386.78. Lineage (NCBI taxonomy): Eukaryota > Fungi > Ascomycota > Sordariomycetes > Sordariales > Sordariaceae > Copromyces > Copromyces sp. CBS 386.78. The sequence goes on from MU839201.1 coordinate 41,510, forward strand.
ATATTCGACGTAGCGGACCGAATGTACAATTACTAGTATTGAAGTATAGTAGGTAGTACGTAAGGTAGTATTATACTATAGATATTCTTTATACCGTACATCAGTACGGGGAGTTTGCAACAAGTCCTATCATAGCAATTTACTATAGTAATTAATAATTAGCAATTTACTTTATATTATACCGAGCGGGGCCATATTACACTGCCCTATATTACCGGTCGATATACCGCATCGCTCACTACACTAAGATTACTAGAAAAAAATAATACAAGTAAAAAGGGGATGTAAATTATAATAATAAATAATTGATTGAAAAGGCTAATACTAAGGATATAATATAATATTTTTTTTGGTATTTTTAGTTTTCGAAGAGGGGGGTTCAATTGGTACTTAATAGGCTAAGATAGTAGAAGAAATGGGTATTATACCTATATAATATACGAACAACTAAAGGAAAATTATATTCATACCGAATAAAGATATTATAATTATATATTAGGGTATAAAATATATATCAAATATATATAGAGTCGAAGTCTAAGGTAGTAAACGAAAGAATAAGCATACGGTTGCGCCTAGGGCGAGGCGGGGTAATAATATCGCCGTTTTCGCGGTAGATAACACGATAATTACTATATTAATAGAGGCGACGAAATATAGGAGAGGTAGTCTATATAGTAGAAGACAATATAGTGCCTCTACCTATACCACCCCTAATATTACGACCTTTACCCTTACCTTTATTACAATTACGAGCGTAGCGAAGATTAATAGGCTGCTCATCCTCATTATCCTCCTCAATATTAATAGTCGGACCCTAGCTAATAACAGGAACTTAACATTACTTCGACTTATTAAGGGGGCGAACAATTTACTACTACTAGACTTTATAGCGCAAACCCGAAGATAACCGCATTTAAAAGGACAATTATATTTAAAACGACGACGGCTAAAAGTAGTAATATAACGGCGGCGGCGAATATACTTACGACTACCCCTATAACACCTACTACCGCGCACGTACCAATTCTCACTCTAAAAATTAAATTTATATACTATTAAGACTAGGGCCAACAACTGTATTACTATATCCATAACGACCATAAGGAATCGGGGAAGGTTAAAAAGGCTTAAAAATTAAAGAAAACTAACGATTCTCATACAAACTACTATTAAGACCGATAAAGTAAAATAGAATCCTCTAAACTATATTAAATACAGCAAGCTTCTATATACCTATATTAAAATAGGTATTAAGCCTTTTCGGAAGCGCCTTTTCCCTAATAATTAAATACTTATTAAGAATTAAATCGATCTAAGCAACCTTCTTCGGTTTCTCGACCACCAACTCTAACGGCCTTATAGTAAAATCATCCTTATTAATATTTACAAATTCGGGATAAAATCCCAAGTTATCGAATACTAAATTGTACCTCCTCCGCAAAATCTTATTTTTCTCACAAAATTCGCCAGGTTACTTTCCTTCGTTTATTTCTTCCTCAAACTACAATATCCGAATATATATAGTACCGAAATTAAATACGACTATTTTAAAATAAAACTATACAAAACTTATCTTATTATTAAATAAAACCCTATAATCGATATATCGGGCAACAAATAAAAAATTCGTAGTAAAGAATTAATAATTAATCTAAAGTTCGATAAAAGTATAGAATTAATTTTAGTCGTCTTTATTATCTATATTTAAATTCTTTAAATCTAAATAATTAATAAAGAAACTTCTAAATTACAATAATAACTTCCTTATTAACAATTCCTACTTATATTACTTAATAACTTCCATAAAGTATTAACGAAACTTCTTAAACCGGTACATATACAAATTAATACTAAGAACTACCAATTTAATAATCCAATTAATAAACCAATTAGTATAATATAGAAAAATACTCTATTGAATCTCTTTACTAATCTCGTCCTAAATTTTATTAATTTTAATATCGGAGCGGGGGACTATAATAAACGTTTCGCCAATAGGGGTCTCGGAATTTACTATTACGAAAGGGTTATCCTCCTTATCGATAAATTCTAACCGGGGCACGCTAATATCCTTCAAAAGCTATAGGTTAGTATAGGTAAACATATAAAAATAGTATAGCGTAGCAACTTCCAATAGAATATTAGGATTATAAAGACGTACCCTTCTTTTATACTTTTCGCTTACTAATTTATAAAAATTAATACTTCTATATAAACCGGGCGTAACTAGTATAATAATAGGGGCACTTATAATAGTAGCAGCCGAAATCGTAGGCTTAGTAGTACATTCTTCGAAAGGATCCGAACTATTAGAATTATCGCCGATAAAAAGCTATTCAATTAATTCGCGATAATATTAATTTTAATAGCAATTAAATAAACCCGCAAATTTATCGTCGTCGTTATTATAATTAATATTAGACAATTAATTAAATTTAATTTAGCTAGACTAAATATAATAATTAAAAGACCATTAATTAGACTAAAAATTAAGGGGAGGAGGAGGCCTTTTCTTTACTTCTAACTTCTCGAACTTTTCCTCCCTCTACCTCTTTTCAAGCCACCTCTTATATTCCTCTACCTTACGAGCTATATTCTATCGTATCTTATTATACAATACCGGCGGATATATCTTATCCTACTCGTATTACCATCTTTCCTCTTCGCTTATAGACTTTTAATCGGAAATTTCGATAGGCTTAATATTAATAAATACAATAATACCGGCACTTAATATAGTAATATCGAATTGTTCTTACTTAATTTTAGTTATATCCTTACTAGAAATAAACGGCTTTATAATCTATAATTACCGAAACTTCTTCTCCTCCGCAACCTATTAAACCTTTATATTAATTTATATTTAACGCTTACATTCCTTATTTTCCCGTATAACCTATTCTTTAACCATATTTTACTATTCTTTTCTTACCCTATTGTGTTCAAAGGTATCGTACAATTACTATTTAATATATTCTTCCTAACGTTATATATACTATTATCATAATTATTACTATACTTTATAAATTAACTCACGCTACTAGACCTACTAATTAATAGAATTAAAAATATTCTTAATCTATATATTAATAGAAGTAGCGATATTATTATTATTACGTACGAAAGGGTTACGTAATCGATAACCGAGAGGAAGTTAAAGCCGAAGGCTTTAAGTTTAATATTAATAATAAAGACTATAATAAGTAAATAATATAATATTCTAATGTCCAGGTAATATTCTAAATATTATAGCCATACCAAGCTTAAAGTCTATAATAATAATTCCCGAAGCTTATAATAAATCTGTAAATTAGGATTTATATTAGAATTAAAACTTAGATTAGTAGGAAGGAGGTATACGAAGAATTCAGAATTCTCCGCTAAAGAGAATTTCAATAGACCGACCCTAATAAATAGAAATATTTAATTAATATATATATACTATATATATTAAATACTATACTTAACTATATAAACTTACTAATAAATCGAAGAAAATCTGATTTTAACTCGTATATTATATTATAAGCACCTATAATAGACTAAAACTCTAACTAAAATTAGTAACTATAATAGCAGGAATCGGAAGGGCAATAAATAATTAAAATATTAACTACTAAAAAGTAAACTAGCGAAGAGGCTAATTAATAACTGTAAATATAAAAGGCCGAATAAAAGGATTAAATTAATTACCCGAATACTATTAAATATTAAATGTAAATTAAGTAATTATATACTAGGCAATAAGTTTAATAAGTACGGCAAATTTAAGAACGGGGGTAGCGTTATAAACATTATCTATAAAATCGTCCTAACTAGTACTATTACCAAACTTAGCCTTCTTAAAAGACTAAAGTCTATAAAGACTATCAATTATAGTAACATACTACTACACAATTTTCTTACTAGACAATAATCCCTTAGTCCAATTACGAAGATAACTACCGGGAATACTAGTAGCCTAAAACGTATCCGCCGTAACTCCCTTACACTTAGAAAATATAACTTAAATATAATTAATATATAAATTAAATATAAGAACAAAAAAATAATATTTATAGTTACTATAATTTAAAATTACTAAATACTAAGTACGAAGTTTTAATACAAATACAATTAACGCAGCGACGAAATAAGCAAGCGCTATATCGACTAATCGAATTATTAATTACAAAAAGGAGGAAATTCAACAAAGGGAAAGAACGAGAAAAAATATTTACTAATTAAATTTTATACAACTTGAACTTTAAAGGTTCGTCGAAGTAAATAGAAAATACAAAGCATAGCGACTAGCTTCCACTACCTTCCATAGTACCATCGTACTAACTAATACCTAATATTGTACCATAGTACCATAGTATAAACAAAAGAATTAAAATAAAAAAGCAGGGTATAGTATTAATACTAATAAATAGCAATAGTAAATAGCGATAGTATTAATAACCAAAAGTACTAAAGGTTGAGAGTAGGGCACTAAATCCGGCTCCACAAGGCGGGACGGGAACTAGAACTACAATCTTAGCAGGGACCAGAATAGACTACAGCTAATAAAAACTTACAGCCCCTAATGCCTAACAGCCGGCATAACATAGAGTAGTAGGGGCATAGGGTACATACCTCTTATTAATATCGAAATACACTATCGCCTAAGTAAGGAACCTCGGCGTAACAACAACCCCGCCAATACATAGGCACTCGATAAAGTAAATAAGGTATAACTAAATAGAACGCCATTACCCGCCTCAGCTCGAATCGTTCCCCCATTCACCCGCAGGTAGTAGGAGGGGTAAATATAGTATTCTAACTATCCCTTCCGCCGGGATCTAGTCTTATATAAGGATTCACATCCATCTAGCCATACTAAGGGGGGAAATAAAATACAATACAATAATAAGTGATTAATTAACTAATACCTATTATACAACTAAGAATACCACTACCCCGCCTCGGCTTAAATCGTTCTCCTATTCACCTAAATAGATAGGTAGTAGCAGGGGTAAATACAACATTCTAGCTTATCCTTCCATCGGACTAAAAACAATAATTTATAGATATTGAAGTCTAATATCCCAACTATAACAAATATCATAGCTAAAGTTAAAAGAATAACAAATAAACTAGTATAAGAGGGGTAAGTTTATAATTAATAGAGATTTGAAAAATAAAGATTTGAAAGATAGAAAGATTTGAAAAATAGAGAGATTTGAAAGATAGAAAGATTTGAAAAATAGAGAGATTTAAAAAATAGCATATAGCACACCCCGCACTACCCCCCCTTACAACCAGACCTCCCCACGTAATCGTATACTTAATTCTACACCCCTATTATTTACTATTTCAAAATATAACCGAAATACTTCTAGAAATAAAATATATCTACCGTCTAATATCGAAGGTAATACAAACCTCTAAATCCGTACTTTAACTATAGTACTATAATAAATTATATCCGAATCCCGTATAACTTACTAATTTAAATATATTTACTATTAATAAGCGAACCAAATAAATAGAAGTTAAGCGAGGTTAGCCTCTTATAGGGTATCTCACATCCTCCCCTACTATAGGGTACGGGTATACAATATTTTACATCCCCTACCTACAAAGTATATCTTATATATACGTACCCGCTTGCAAACTATTATACTTCCTGCGTAGCCTTATAATCTATACTCCCTACCTACTTTACTTACGACCAGCAAACTAAATATCCTCCCCATCTTTTACCAAACCACCATCTTTTACCAAATATCTCTCTTTCAACTAGACTACTATCTTCTACCGAATACTATCTTTCTAAACCACCCTCCTTAACTAGAACAAGCCACATAGCCAACACTACTATAGGCGGCTTACCATACCTAGGAAGAAGAAATCTGGGCCAGCGGTTATCGCCCCCAGATTCTCGTTACAATATATTAAAATAACTACGAGAGTCGGTTATAATCGCCGCGCACCGAAACAACAACTAGCTAAGGCTAGAGGTCCCATCTAGAAACTAACCAGGTCTATAGTTAACAACTTAATTAATAACCCAATCAACTTAAAGATTAACAACCTAATCAACTTCTAAGACCCCTAGTTTTACCAAATTAGAATACGGGGTATAACGACATTTAAAACGACGACGTCTTAATATAAAACGATTAAGAAGACGTTAAAAATAAAAGTAACAATAATAATAAATAAATTAAATAAAGTAAGCCAATTCAATTCTAATCTATCTTTCAATCAAATATTACAACTAATTCTAATAAACGGAAAATATTATCGACTAAAACTTCTTACTAACTAATATAATAGATATCTAATTCGAAGATTTTGAAAATATCCTCCCGCCTAGATTCGACGAGGACTAGCTTCGTTTCGATCTTAAATACGGCGAACGCAAATTTAACCGGCAAAAATTAAATATAATCCTATTCGAAAACGAATTTGTCAACGATTAGGTTATTAAGTAAACTAGACTTATTATAACTACCCTAAAAGCGGAACCCCACATTACATCGATTGCCCTACAAATCCCTACCGTACTTAGCCGTATTATAAATAATTCAACGCTAATATATCATTACTATAATAAATTCGCCAACCTACCAGATTTCTATATAATATTTAATTTATATATATATATTAAACATATAATTATAATAGAGTATTCGATTATATTACAAATATTACAATCACTTTATAGTATAAACGGGAGACTTATACCCGCTATCGAATCGATACTAAAATAAGTTAGCACCCTCAAATCTAACGTCGAAAAAAGGCTACCCCTTTTAGATATACATATAGTCGAAGTACCGTTGGAAGCCTCAAAAATGAAGATAGAAATAGCTAATCGTAAGCGGGAAGCAATATTGAAAAAAGTATAATAATAATAGTAAGATCTAATAGCCAACTATAATAATAAATCCAATAAAGACGATATCTATTATATAAATATAATACCTTTATCTCTTTACTTTATAGATCCCTAATCTTTATTTTAAGCCTTCTTAAATTTAGACGCCGCCAAAAATATATACAAAGGCATAGCCTATTTCGTAGACAACCCAATAGAACTATACTATACTTTATATTAGTTAAATTTTATACGCACGACTTTAGGGGAATATGCCCATTTTATAATATAGTCCAATGAAGAGGATATTGGGAAGGTTATATTTCCGTTAGACTTTATATATTTCCGCTGTATTAACTACCAGAAATGCCGTTACGGTCTTGAAAATAACGACCTAAACTATATTCTATATATTAGCCGTATTAAAGCAATAGGCAAGAATTATACTAATATATACGTATACGAGGAGGGTGAAATAATATTTATTATTAACGAATATATTAATATTAATTAAATCGAAAAAGAATTCCCTAATTATAGCCTTCATTTGCAGCTTATATTAGAGATGGAATTTTTACCCAACGAATTAATTATACGTTTCGACGAGGAATATTGGATCCTATAGGAATATATATATCGAATTGTATAGGTCGATATTGATTATTTTTATAGCGATATACTAGAAGACCCTAGCCCACCTATTAAGCCCGGTAAATAAATGCCTAAGTATAATACTAGACTAAAGTTACTATTAGAGGCGTTTTTCGTTGTACGATATATATTCGATACTTTAGAAGATTCTAACGAGGAATAGAACGTACAAATTTTCCCCCTTACGTTTACCCCACTAATTAAAATATAATTTGAAATCGATATATTCGGCCGCGAGCACTTTAAATAATAGGATAAATTCTATAGCCGATTCGAAATATTAAATTGCTTAGTATTTATATTTATCAATAGATTTAGTATTTATTATAATGTATATCGATCAATCATAAGCATATACTAATCGCCGGCTGGATTGCTATTAGGGAAGAGGTTGCGTAATATTAATATTTTCTTAATTGTTTTTAGCCCGTATATATCTAACTTTGAGTTTGTTATCGAAGCGATTAGTTATTTTATATTTTTGGATAAAGGTATTATAATAGAAATTAAAAGTATTCTAATACTGGTATCAATTTTTATTATATATTATACCGGCGATATACTCTAATAAAATAAGAATATTGGAATAGTTGGTCTAGCGGGTTATAAATTCTATCGCTTCTGCCACGTCGGCCTAGATTATATGGTTAATAAGTAAAATATTTTGGAAGAATATAATATTATAGATATACGAAGATACTATTTCTAATATATGTAGATATATTATAAAATGGATAATAATTTGATAATAAATAAAGATAAGAAGAAGTATAGTATTTAATAGGGTATTTTTTATAATTGCCCGGCCTTATTCGATTTTATATTAGTATTTAATATTATTCGAACCCAACTACCCGATCTTGTATATTCCGAGTTCAAGGGTATTATATAGTATATATATGAAATGCTTCTGGATGTATTTTTGACCCCCAAAGTTTGTATTGAATATAGTAGAGTGTTCCGATTATAGCCTTTTCCCCTCGGTTAGATAATACTATTATTTTCCGTTTTATATTTTAAGAATTATAATTTATCCGAATATGCTAGATAGTTAATTATAGTACTATTAATATTGTAGGCCTAGCTTCGTCGAAATTATATCGATCTATATATATAGGATACTTAGGAAATAGTAATAAAGATACTATTTCCTAGTAAAAATGAAAGGGAACGGTTCTTATACTATATAACCGGTAATAATTTAATAGAAGAATAACTATTATATATTTTAATTAGAGTATTTATAACAATAGTTCAAAGTAATTCAATCTTTATAAATACCTATAATAGTTAATTAGAGTACGAAAATTTCAACCAATATATGTTAAATATATATCGTTAATATAAGAGGATATATAATATAATAATAGAAGCTATCGCTAAGAATCTACGCAATTAGGATAATATTAAATTTAATAATCGACCTAGGGCATCCTAATTACCTTTAAAAATATTATTATTTCGATAATCATTAATATCACGATATTTAAGACGGTTATCTATAGCCGTAGAAATAGTAGAGGAGGCTACTATCGAAGCTATTAGTAATAAAGCTAAAAACGAAGACGATTATATAGCCGATAACGAAGAATAATAAGTTGAAGATATTGTAGAGGCAATTAAACTAGAATTAAGGCTATTTAAACGTACTAAACGGTATATTGCCAAAACTCTTCGGCCGAACGTATATATAGGTATTTATTATATATAGATTTATAAAGAATATAGCCCTCCTAATCTATTAAATATGTTAGCGGAGGAAAAGTATTATAAGTAAATTACTTATATTTAATCTTAGTATAACCTACTTATATTACCCTAACTTAAAGCCGAACGGCCCGCTATACGTAACCTATATACGGTAAACCTGCCGTATAAAAAGCGGGCTATATAACCGTATACTAATACTAGTATTTATTATAGATACGAATAATATTAATAATTAGCGATAATAAATAATTGAAAAGACGGCCGAAAGAACTAATAGTAAGGATATTGAGAAATAGATCCTCGAATACGAGCGCGTCTTTTATACTATCCGATTTATCCTCCTCAATACATTTACCCTATCCGACCCCGCTTTAACCGATTAAATATATTCTTTAGCCAAAAACGTATTTAAATTATTCGAAGTACTATTTAGAAGTAAAGATAAATGCCGTCTTAGTCTTGAATTATTTTTATTAGTTAATAAAAATAAGGAGTTTAATATACCCGAAGTGGTTAATAATACGTATATCCAATTATTTATCTCCGGTAAATCGAAAGATATAATGAGTAAAATATATTACCCTATTTGCGATTAGTTATACTGAGACCGAAACCCGGCGATAATAATATTTATTAAGGAACGAAAATAATAGAAGGTATTGCCTATAAGTTCGAGATAGATATCGGATTTATTTCGTCGCTTACTATATAACGCTTACGAACGCAATTACGGTTCTAAGCGAATATTGATTTTCGGGCCCGGTATTATACGATATAGTAAACGTATAGTATTTTCAAATAAGTAAGTAATTAGATCGTACCTTTTTCCCCTACTCTTTATCTACTACCCCGAAATCCCGAGCCTACCGAAATATATAGAGCAAGCTATTAGAAATACGCATTATAATAGTATCTATATATATTACTATTACAAGCCCCCTCCCTACAAGTGCCCGTCATATACGAGTCAAATACTAAACTAATATAGATGTATATATTATATATACATTCTCATACTTCCTTACCTCGAATATACTTCTCCACATTCCCATTACCCCCTTACTTAAGCACCCGGACATAAATACACAGCCTTAAAACTCTTAGGGTTCATAAACTATATTTAAAAGCATATTGGGTAGCCAATATAATAGTAATTACCGGATTTAGTAGTCGTAATGCCGAAAGAGCAGCTTCAAAACGAGTTTTAGCAGTATCGACGGTAAAACGATATTCTTAATACCAATATTAATAATACTATATATATTTAAGATAACATTGTACAATTTACGTATTAAATAGTTAATTAAAGTCTTTAAAACTATATACAATTTTCTAGATGCCGTATAGCCGCATTATCGATATATATAAGTACGGAGTTTAATAGGGATATTTTAAGTTTAATTAGTATAAAGTTTTAATAGTAAAAAATATAATGTTTTTACACCTTTTTTAATATATTTTTTGCTAATAATAATATTTTATATTAATTCGACCAAGATTAATATTTCCCCCTTCCGATATATTAAATACAAACGTAAGCTCGTTAATATATTTATACGCTATTTTACAATATCGCCGCGAAATCGTTAAATTTAATAGCTAAAAAGTAATATTACGATACTTTATAACCGCTATAACCAACCGTATCCCGCACAGTTATATTATATATTACCCTATATTATATTAAATCTATGCTAACCTTTAAATCTTATAGAATTCTTCGGCGTTATACGTTTAACTTTAGCGATTATATTCGTTACCGCAACAATTATAATACCGCCCCTATAGATAATAATAACGATAATACTACTAGTTTTATACGTATCGATCATATCTTTATTTACAATTAGAAGTTGATAGGAGAATGTAAAATCTTCTTTATACTAATTAAATTCTAGTTTTTATTTTAAGAAAGGTATATAACCTTCGATTTTACTTATATCGAAAATTTTAGTAAGTTACTTATTATCGGCCTTTTAGTAGTCTTTCCCGATAGGATTTATATTGTCGACGTATCGAAGTTTTAAGAGCGTAAAAGGAGGAATTATAGCCTTACTTAGGTATAGGTAAATTGGGATATTATTTGGCTATAGCTGCTAATACGGGTATTATTTTTATTAATTAACTTTATTACTATTATTTTCTATTATTAATTATCTCTATTTATTTTTATTTAATTAATGTAGTTGTTTATAATTAGGAAGTAATTAGGTGTATACTAACGTATATAGAGTTTGTAATATTAATTTATATTGTGAGTATTGTAGCTTCCAATTTCCTATAGTGTGTAATAAACTAATTATTAGAACTATTCCGAATCGAACGTAGGATATTTATTTAATATATAATATATAATACTATATACTTATTCGGTAAATATTCCCAATCTAACTATCCTATTTATTATAATTGCTACTGTATAGATACTTGGATACCTGGATATATGGATATATAGCCAATATTAGACCTCTATTCCGACGGCGATATCTAAGTATAATTATATTTATTACCTACCCGGAATATAATATTAAAAGTTTGCTTATTACATCTAGTCTAGTACCTACCCGGATATAATAATTCCTATTAATAGCCTATCCTAAATAATACTTAGTCGGTTATTATTTATTATATAAGGTCTATTGCTTGCCCGGATACTATAACATTAAAGTTTGCTTATCAATTGCTTATTAATTACTTATTAACTACTTGTCAAGGCCAAATCTATTGCCTGGCCGGATATAAGATATTAAGGTTTGCTTATCAACTACTTGTCAACTGCTTGTCAATTGCTTGTTAAGGCCAAATCTATAGCCTGGCCGGATATATGATATTAAGGTTTGCTTGTTAACTACTTGTTAACTGCTTGTTAATTACTTGTTAAAGCTAAGTCTATAGCTTGGCCGGATATATGATATTAAAGGTTTGTTTATTATATTAAATTAATTGCCTGCCCCGGATATATTCAGTCCTTGTATTTTATTCCCCTTATCCCTATTCTAATATATTACAAACGTATTTACATTGCTTACTTATATTGCTTGCTTATATTACTTACTTGTATTACTTGTAAAATCAATTGATAGATAATAGTTTATATTATATTATATTATATTATATTATATCGCATTGTACCGGGTGTAGCGCCGGATATAGGGTAGCCGGGCGGGCGGCAGGGTGGGCGGGTAGACCGTACATAGGCCGGGCGGCGGTACAAACGGGGTCGAATAGGCGGGTAAACCGTGTATAGGCTGGCGGCGGCAACCGGCCGGCAATTGGTAGTAGGTAGCAAGTAGCAGGTAGCAAATATATAACTATATTTGCGATTTACTTTTATAACCTTCGCGACTTCCCTTTATAAATTTTCCGTGCTACGAAAAGTTTTTTAGACCATTACGTCATATATATAAAAATTCTATAGTTGTAGATCTTGCAACGGTTGTAGGACGGTTGTAATACGGTTATATTTTATTAAACCGTTGCTCTACCCTATCCAAATTTGCAATAGTAGCATATCTTTATACCGTTGTATAATTATTGCGCTACGGTAATTTGGACCCACATATTGTTAGCTAGTAACCCCCTAAACTTTATAATTTATATTAATTGTAGTATTATTAAGCGTAGTGTCGATTTCGTCTATATAATAAACTCCTTATCCTTTAAATTCCCCCGTTCCCCTATACCCCCTTCTTCCCCGGCGCCCGAATTCTAAGCCCTCATCCGGGTATTAATTTCTAACCACGCTTTTAACCTTCTTCCCGGCCGGTAAATCCTCTTTATTTTTACGCTTACTTCCCCTCTTTTTTATTAATTACGCTAATTAGCGCTATCCGTTGCATTTTTTTTATTTATTATAATTTAAAGTTTACTAATTATATTTATAATACCCCGTCTTTTAATATAATTACGTTTTATACGTTCTTCGCGGAATATATTTATTATATTAATATTAAGAATAAGTTTCCTCCCGTAATTTTCCTTTCGTTTTTCTTTCTAATATTCTTTAAAACGCCAGTAAATAGAGCGCTATTTATTCTATTTATAAAATATATATTAAATATTCCGTTAGGTTATTATAATAAATATAATGCCGTTTAAATTATAGTTATTATTTTATCTTACTCTTAGAACGATTTTAGTCCCTTAATTCGTCGTTTTTATAGTATTTGTATTAATTTTTTTAAGGATATACGTAAGCGTTTAATTGCGGACGGTCTTTCGTACAACCTTAATATCCTTTTTTACTACCGGAATATAAAGGTTGAGGATTATTAGTATAAAGGATATTACGAAATATTTTTAACCGATTGTCCTACCACTCCCATTTTCGGCTTTAATAGAGGAAATACTAGTATTAGTTCCCCAATAATAATTAATAGCCTTATTAGTCCCCTTCCGGCTAATGAGGATTGGGTTTAATAGTACTATAAGGTTATTAGGAATTAGGAGTTAATATTCAATATATTCTACGAATTTTTCGCTTACGAAGAACGTTAATTAGTTATTTCGGTATTACTTTCGTAGTTAGGTAATTATTATAGTTAGCGTAATTTAATTCCTCTTCTTTTTATTTCTCCCGTATTCTTTTATTCTAGTATTATAATTAAATATATTTACGAATACCGTACGAATTTATTATATTATTCTCCTTCTAATTCGATTACTAAATAATATTCGTTTAGCTTATTAAATTATAATATTTATAAAAGGATTTTCTCAATTTGGGTTCCGTTGTCCAAATAAATTTGGAGCTTTTCTTTCGTCTACGGCTAATCGGTTATTATTATTTAATAGTCGGTTATCCGTAAATAGTTTAGGATAATATATATAAAGGTTTTTTTATTTATGTTATAAGAATAGATTAGCATTATAATATCCGGAACTTTCTTTTAGAAGAGGAAGGACCGGAGGCCTATAACTTCCGTCTTTATTTAAGTAAGAAGGGAAATCTTCGTTTTAAATAATAAGTACTATTCGTCGTCGTTTTCCGATTATTAAGTTTTTTTCTTTTTTTATTTCGTACCAATTATATATTATTTTATAATATTATTATTAAATTTCGGGTTAAAGTCGGCGATAGTAAATTCATACTATTAGTTTAATTTAATTATTGCCGCCGCTAATTAATAATTATAGCGCAATATTTATTCTCTTATTTTTACTTCTTCTAATTACCTTTTATAATTTATAGTAATTAATTTTAATATTTATAATAGGGGCGGCGGCGCCCCTATTACCAGGGGCGGACCTACTATAATTATTAAAAAATTTTCTATTAATATTTATTTTTCAATTTATTTAGTTTTAACAGTATTACTTTTTAGTCTATTGGCGGGTAGCCGACTTTTTATTCTCCTTATTTAAATATAGTTAATTATTTAAATTATAATCCTTCGGACGAATTTTATTCAATTCGTACGGGTAAGCCTTTTTTCGAAGGTTCTAACCCGTTTATTAAAGTAGAAGTCGAATAGTAGACAAAAAGTTTCTATTTCTAGGTTCTTTATTAATATAGTTTTATACGCCCCGGTAATAATTTTCAAATATTTAATTTAGTATTTAATTAACCTAATCGCTATTTTTCATAGTTTATTATAAATTTCGGTCGATTAATAGAAAATTAATATTCTATATACAATTACGTTTTGAATATATTTAATATAAATTTCCTTCGTTCGTATAAAAAAATAACTTTAAATTTTTGCCGTTAATTATATTAATATATTCGTTTATATAGTTATTTTCTTTTTTATTACCTCTATATATATTTAGTAATTAAATTTCCAATTTAGTTAAACCCTAAGGAATTTAATCGATTCCGTTAATTTAAATATAATTCTCCTAATTTAGAGAATTTCCGTTTTTAATTCCTTCGTTTACGTAAAATATATAAATTCTATTTTATTTATTTCGAATTTTATCCCTCTTTTAATTATTTAACCCGAATAAATATCCTATATTATTTAGAACGTCCGATAATTTTCTTTAATAATTTTAATTATTGCGATAATATTAATATTATTAGCGAAGCCGATAATAATTACGTTTTAAATAATAGCCAACTTATAGTATAATAAGGTAATAAAGAGAATAAAAAGAATTAATAAAAAGGGGGAACTTTATAATACACCTACTATAATATTATAAGGTTAGGAAATTTCGTCGTCGAAGAAAAGAGAACTTTTTCTTCCGGTAATAAAATTATTAATTTATTAGAGGATTTATTTTAAGAATTATATTTCTTATAGCGTATATAAGAATTACCTATAATTAATTCTATTAAATACGCCCTTTAAATTAAGGAGTATAAAAGACATTACGGCTTTAAATTTCTATATTATATAAATTACGTTAATAATTATTCGGACGGCGAATTCGGTTAAACGGCCTATTTAATTACTTATTTAACTTTCCGGAAGGAAATTATATTCTTCTACTACTTATATTAACCTCTTTATTATAAAGGCTTTAAAGATTTTTTTAACGTTATTTAGAAGCGATATAGGCTATTATATTTCGGATAATCTTTATTATTTAACGCTTTTTCCAAATTTTTTAAAAATAATTATTTTTATATTCTTAAACTATTAGGAGAAATATCCGAACTAGAGGTTCGTTACAGCGAAAACCATTATCGCCTATTTAAATAATTCTTTATATATTTTTAAAAATTTATTTGAAAATTAATTAATACCCGGTACTTTATTGGGCGCTATCCTTAAAAGGATTTCCCGGATATCCTTTTTAATAATTAAATTCTTAATAAATATTAGGGTATTATTATTTAATAATTAAATCTAATTTAATAAATAGCCCGTCGGGACCTTTATTTTCGGGAAGAAATAGTCGGTAAAAATATTTACTTTATTATTATAATTTTTAATTTCGTTCGCCTATTCGTTTTATTTGAAGGGTAATAATTTTAGTAGATCCGTTAAATAATAATTTTGTATTTTAGCCTACTTTTTTAATAATTAAAGTTTATTCGGGTTTTTCAATAAGTTTATAATATAGTCGTACTATTTCGCTCTTTAAATCTTTATAATAAATTTCTTCTTTTTTATTACCGCTTCTATAAATTCTTTTTAATTTAAAGGCGTCCGGTTCCTAAATTAAATTTACTATTTCCGCTATACTTCCTTCGTTACTATTTTATATTTTAAATTCTATTAGTCCGCTTATTTTTTCTAACCTTTTTTTCGGTATAAAACGAATTCTTTTATAATATTAACGAATTTACTATTAAATTTATTAAATTTTAATTCGAACTCTTTTACCGTTTTAATCCCTTTTAAGATCGATATTCGTTTTTCCGCTACTTCTTATACTTTTTCTGCGTTTATTAAACTTTAATTAAACTTTTCTTCTATTTCCGCTTTCTTATTTCTTTTTTTTATTTAAATTTAAATTTCTTAAGGGTAATAATCCGAATTTATTTACTTATACTATTATATTCCCTAATATTCGGCTTCGATACTTTATAAAATTTATACGTAATCGATTATCCAATTTTTCTTTCTTGAAATTATATTTCCGAATTTTATTAATTTTCTATAGGGGGTAACGAAATTAAATTTTTATTACTATACCTACATAAATAATTTTACGGCGCTTAGGCTAGTCCTATTCTCTAAGTCTTAATTAAGGTAATAAAAATTATAATCCTCTACAATTATATATTGGCCGGCCGGGGGTTTTTCTTTAAAGAGTTCGAGGAGGGGAAACTTTTATTAGTATTCTAATATACTTTAGAGGAAAATAAGGGAGTAAATAGAGTAAATAATTATTAATTTTCGTAAATTCTTTAATATTACCGCGGCCTAATCCTTCTTAATTTAGAAATCTAAGTACTTTAAATTCTACCTCTTATTTATATAAATTACTACTTTACCCTTTTCTAAATAATTAATATTATAATATCTATTACCCTTCGGCTAATAAATATCTTTATTTAAATTCTTGCCCGGCTCTTAAATTACTACAATATTATAAGTTTCTTCTTATTCGAATAGCATTTTCCCTCTTTTATACAATTTCCCTATATTTTAATAGAATATTTTTAATTAAATTATTAATTACTTTATAAGAAGCTTCCTTCTAATCTAATAGCGGGCTAAGGAGGTATCGTTTTTTTAGAAGTAATAGTAGCGATTAAAGGTATAATAGCAATAGAATTAGTACGGGTATAGTCGCTTACATTTTAAGAGCAGGTATAAATATTTATTAAATTTATACTTATAAATTTCGGCCGAAAACCGCCTCTAATCTTTTTAGGGCGGCATCTTTTTCTTTTTCTTATAAATAATCTTTTTAAAATTATAATTAAATAGGAATTAAAGGGGGCATTAGAAATCATAATATCCTCTTCTATTTTTATTATTAATTCTAATACTAATTTAATTAGTCCTTTACAAATAATAAAATTACAAAGCCTTTTAATATAATTAATAAATACCTTCGCGTAGGCCACTCTTACGAACGGGTATTTCTTTTTATTAAAGGCGAAATACCCCGACTTCCTATACAATTTATAAAAAATTAGGGAATTATCTTTATTCGAAAAGTAATTCTCTTCCCCTATATACAGCCCTTCGTACTTAACTTTACTATAATAATTATAAGCGTCCTCCTAACAATAAAATTTCGCCGTATATCCGAAATACTAATATTTAAAATATTATTAAGCGGAGGCTATAATTTAAAATAGTTCGTATACATATACGCTACTATTTTAGAAGAAATCTTTTTTTTAAAAGAAGATTATAGCCTTTACAATTACAATTTCTATTAGGAATATTCTTCTTTCCTCCCCTTCGCATTTTTTTTAAAATTTAATTCGAATAATTTCCGCTTCTTTATTCCTTTCCTTTATTTTTTATATAACCAATTCGGGTTATTTCGCGTCGATATTAACTTACAGGATTCTTATAATTAAAGCAGTTACAATATTTAAAAATACGATAACTTCTTTTTTAAAGACCTTTTTAATTTAAATTTAATACTTCTAATACTAATCCCTAATTAATTCGTCGAAAATAATTATATAATTTCCATTTATTATTATTTTAATAATTATATAGATTACCCTATATAAACTTTCCTTTAAAGCGCTTTCGACAGTTTATTTTATATTATTATTCGAACGTATAGTAAATTTAACGGTAATTTAAACCCCTTTAATAGTAAATTAACGTTCGTAATTAGAGGGAATAAACTTGTTAATAGTAATAGTAAATAAGTAATAAAGGGTAGCGCTAACTTTATTTAGCGATTTTTAAATAATATTAATTTATTTCTTCGACGCTTTTTAAACGTCCTTCTTTATTTCTTTCGAAATAAACTTCTTCAAATTATTAATATCCTTCCTAGTAATAAATTGGGCTTCGGCGGCTTTATTTACTTTAAATATTTTAGACTTACTTTTCTTCGCAAAAGTTTTTACAAATTCGAAAAAAAATTCTTAAATTTAATAATAATCGTCGGTCGTTATAGTAGTATAGTCCGTAATCTTATTTACTATAATAATAAATTTCTTTATAGTTTTATTATTTTCCTTTATCTTTTCCGAGGTTGTTATAGTAAGTACGGTATTAGGGTCGTTATATTTTAAAATACTTCCGAAGGGGTTGTAAACGCTATTTTCGAACCTACTCGTATTTCTATTAATTATTATCGGTAGCGACGGCTTAATATTATTACTACGGTCGTTGTAGGATATTGCGGAGGGGGTAAATAACCCTCCTGAATCGATTGCCGTTATCGGTTTTCGTTTTAGAATACTTCCTGACCAGAAATCGGCGTTTCCGGTTTCGGCGTCGTTTAAATTCGATATAACCGATAAATATTTACTTAGAAGTATATTATATAAATTAACTATAATAATATATTGAAATACTATTCTTATAAATATTAAAAATTCCCTATTAGAATATAAATATTTAGATAATTATATTTAGGAAGGGCGTTATTAGTATAAACTCATATACAACGTAGTAGCGGAAGGTATAGCGAAAAATCCTAAAGTAAAGGATACTTTTAAGGGTAGAATACGTATATCCGAATTACCCTTTCAATTTTTTAGGCGTTTATTAATATTTATAGCGACTTTAGGGTTAAATTCTTTATTCGACGATTATAATAATAATATATTTATAATTAGGGGTATAAAAGACGAAATTGCTCTAATTAATAACGTAGTAGTTAAAGTAGTTATAGAGGTAATAATAGAAGTATAACCGGATTAACGACCTTTACCCAAGCGAATAAAGGATTATATTAAGAAAATTCTACGGCCTAACGTATATACCGGTATTTACTACGGCGATATTTATAAAGAGTATAAGCCTCCCGGGTTATTAAATGTAATAGCGGAAGAGAAATATTATAAATAAAGTATATTGAATATACTATAGTACTCTATACTAATAATTTCCCTTAAAACCAAATAATGCCCCTTTTCCCGTTAATAATTCGAAATCTCGGCCCGGCGCCGAACCGCCCTACGTAACCCTTATCGTAAAATTTCAATATATAAAAGGCGGGCGGGCCGAATAATACAATAATATATTAGAATAAAGATTAATAATAACAATAATATAGACAATTAAAGAAAACGGCGGAAACTATTAACGGAAAGGATATCGAAAAATAGATCCTATAGTACAAACGTATTATTTATACTATTCGATTCATTTTACTAAACGTATTTACTATCCGACCCGAAATTAATATAGTAAGTTAAAAATATCGTAGGCTAGGCCCCTAACTTATTTAAATCGCTATTTAATTAGGAAAATAAAAATAAACTAAATTTAATAACGTTCGAATTCGAAAATAAATTAAATATTAATTTATTTACTAACGGGACCTATCTATGACTATTAGCCATTAGTAAATTTAAAGCTATTAAAATAAGCACAATCTATTACCCTATTTTAACTAGCCTTAACCTAAATATTAGCTAACTATATACCCTACCCTAGACCTCCAAATTTATATTCGATATCTTCCGGCGTACCTTATCAAACGTATATAATAAAGACTATGGTATACTATATATTAAAAGATTTAGTCTAGGTATTGTCCAATATATAAAACGGGTATTATTTTCAAATAAATAAATCTATATCCCTAATATTTCCCCTACAATATCCCTAATATTCCCCTATTCTTAATATTTCCCCTATCCCTAATATTCCCCTGTCCCTAATATTTCCCCTATCCTTAATATTATACCCTACTTCCCCAATTTATACCCTCAACCCTACATTCCGCTTACTCCTCCTATATATTATTACTACGTTCGACAAATCTATGCCTAAAGAAGACCGTATAATGTAGTAAACGACCGTATAATGTGTATACAATAATATTACCATCCCTATTATTATATTATAGCGCGTTTTTCGTACAATTATAGTGTAGAAGCCTATAATTACATATAGCCTATAAAACCTCTACATAGGAGTTCCGAAGACGCTTCCGATTATTATATATACCCGGTTAATAATAGATACTAACCCGTCTTATACCAACTGAATAAATCCTATAAGCGCTACACTTTCAATATTAGCGACTATATTAAATACTATAACGAGCAGGCCTTCTTTAGCCGTATCGATTATATTTTTGTATATAACTAAAGGAAAATTAAACGCTATAATTTCCTTATACTAACCAAAATACGAATAAATAGCTATATTAATAATTTCGACGTACCAGCAGTTCAAAATACTAACGAAACTATTATTATTAGGCTCCCAACTATTTAAATTAACCGCCTTTATATTATTGATATTTCTAAGCTATTTAAACGGCGCTATTATTACCAACCTATTTAGGCCTAGATCAACTAGGACATTATCTTAATATAGAAGGTAGCCTAGTAATATATCAATCTATTTATTATCCCCTATAATTTCTATTCTAATATTTAATTAATATAATAGTATTAAATAATATATAAATCCTAGTTAATATTCGATATAAATAATAGTTTATTAAGACTAATAGCTTATTTAATAAGTATAACGCTTTAATATATAGGCTTTTATATCCGATATTTCCCTATCCCCTCCTTTCGTCTCGTCTAATACCTAATAATTAACTAAAGTATTTTACTACATCCGTACCCCGTATCTTCGAATCGATACTTTATTCTAAATACTATTAATTATAATAGTTCGTTTTATTTAACTATAACGTCTAATATATCCCTATTGCCTCCTCTCGTTTCGTCTAATACCCCGTACCCTCGAATCTTATAGTAGTTCGTCTTATAGTGTTTAATTGTAACTATAGTATTACTATTTGTACATCGCATCGATTAACCGTTCAAACTAACCATATATACTAATAATTAATAATTTAATAATGATATTCCTCATTAACATCACATCGTATTCAATTACTAGCAACGTATCCGCCAGTATAATATAATATAATATTGGGGTCGGGCGGGGACTGGGGTCGGGGACCGGGATCGGGCGGCAGGGGTATAGTATAGTACCGGGGTCGGGCGGGGACCGGGGTCGGGCGGCAAGGGTATAATATAATACCGGGGTTGGGCGTACCGGGGCAGTAGGGGCAGGTAATTATAGGTAGTAAATACGCGCACTAAGTCAATTCGTACCGTTTACCTATAGGAATAGGGCACGACTATATATATTATAGGTATATATACGACGTACTATATAAATTGATTGCGACTTCCTAACCCGAGCGACTTGTTACGGTCGTAACTGCGTACGTCGCAACCGGCTTATTAGCTAAATATAACCTGCTCCTACCTTAAAGGTAACCTTTAGGAATGGTTAACTAACGGTTAACTTTAAATTATAGTTGACTAATAGTTTTATTATATATAATAGGAAGGTGCGGTTAAACCGTCCAAGGACTGTTGGGCAACGGTAAAAGATGTTTATATAGCGCCAGCCAAGTATTCCTATTACTAAGGGCAGACTTATTATAATTATTAAAAAAATTTCTATTAGTATTTATTTTTTAATTTACTTAATTTTAGTAGTACTACTCTTTAATTTATTAGTAGGTAGCTAATTTCTTACTCTCTTTATTTAAATACGGCTAATTCCTTAAATTTGTTACGCGAAGAGAGTCATCACAAGTGATACTACAAATAATAATAATAATAAAAGATAAAGAGTGCGACTAATCACTAGACAGAGTGACAATACGTAACAATAGGCAACAATATTATCAAAAGAAACGTAAGGCAACACTAACGAAAGCCTCAACCTAAGACCTTGCACATAACTTTATAAAGTATAAACAAAGTAAATATTAGGTTAATATAATATAAATTAATAATCTAATTAACCTTAATAGAAGTTAATTAGGGAATACTCTTATACTATAGACCGCTCAAATAAGCGTATACTAAAATAGAGCGGGTTATCCGGATATTTGCCTAAAATTCCCCTAATATCTCCCCCTCTACGAAAAAGATATATACTTACTATCTATAAAATTATTTTAAATATAATTAATTATAAATATCTACTAAATTATTATTATAACCGATTATTTTCATGCTATTATATACTATATTTAATACTAAACTTCCAAATAAAAAATTCTAATACTGAATGATCTAATATAAAATACTAAATAATTATTAATATAATAATAAATTTAGTGGTTATTTAAATAAATTCCCGACTTATTATTGTCTTCATTAATATTTTCGGAATACCGAGACTAATAAAAAGTACTGTAGCGGGAATATTTATAGCTACTAGAAGGAGAATTTTCTTAATTATATTAATTCTCCTATTAATACTAATTATTATAAATAGTTAGGCGATAAGGAGAGTGTATAGAGGGTAAAGTATTGTATCCGTTAGAACGGGCGGATTGCAAATTGAATTTATTGATATAGCATTTGATAGGGCAGCACCAGCCTTTGGATAGAGAGGCCCCAATCCTTATTCGGGCCCCAATTGGGTTAGGGTTATAGGTGCATCTATAATTTTCGAGCGGTTTATTTCAATAGGACCGTCATAATACGCCAACCTTTCGTAAAAGACAGTACCAAGCCCAGCCAACTAGTAGATCCCCTATTCACCAGCCTACGCGCGACCCCCATCTTTAAACTTAGCTATTTCGAGTATATAATACCTTTTTTATTAACCCAACCTTCTTTCAAATCCTTTATTATAACCTAATTAATTATAAATATTAGAACCGGCCAAAATTATTCGTACGTACGTAAATATTAATTGCAAAGGTTATTAGATCGATCTATTAATTTTCTAAAATTCTATAGTATTACGCGCATTGTGTATACGAATTTTAAAATGCCGCCCTGGGCGCTAGATGCGCTAAATACGCCTATCGACCTTATTTATATTGAAGATAGCGATTCGGACAATAATACCGACGTTTTCGCATAAAAAGTATAGGAAGGCTTTATAGATAGTCTTTCTAATAATAATCTTAATATACTCGTTAACGGTAGCAATACGCAACTCCCTCATTAATACGAATACGAATACGAATATAAGTACAAATACGAATACGAATACGAGTACGAATACGAATACAATAATAATAGCGATAACGATCCCTTCAAATCTCTAAGCCCTTCTCCTTCTACGCAACCCAATTCCGACCGAAAGTCCGGACCAGAATTAAACGAAGAAGGTATTATTATAGATTATAGAGCTTTAATTATTAATCTACTCCTTAATACTATATCCCCTGCCGCTACAATTTAAGAACTTTATAAGGGGGTTAATAATTGGGTAAAGTACTATGGCTTTACGGTTAACTGTCGGAATAGCCGTGGTATAAAGCCTAGGGTTTTAGTTAGTAAATATATACGGTATTACTTTATTTATAACTACTTTAGTTAACCGGGTAAATTAAAGGCGATAGTTCGAAAGACGGTATTACGGAAATGCGGTTGCGAATAGAAAGCTCTCGCTAAGAAAGAAAATAGACTTTAGTATTTTTACTTCTATAGTAACCCTAAATATTAAGAATACGATTACCCTTAATCGTCCTACCCTTTTACCTACCCCTAGTACCGCAAGATAACGACGGAGGTCTTCGAAACCATTGAGAATATATCGAAATTGAACGCTATCTAGGCTTGTAAGGTTGCTTCTATTATACGAAACGAATATATAGAATTAGTATATATAAAATAAAATATCTACAATGTATGCGCTAGCCTTCGTCGACGTAACTTTAATGGTTATACCCCTACTAGTATACTTCTGAAGGTATTTAATAATAACGAAGTTAATTATATTAAAAAGATAGATTTAAATAATGAAACTAAATTTCTTAGTATTATTTTTACTTTCCTATAATATATTAATATAGCTAAACGATTCTACGAAATTATAATCGTTAATAATATTTATAATATTAACCGCTTTAACTACCCCTTTTATTAAATTTCTAATATTACTAATATTAGCACTATTTTCAACTACGTCTTTAGTATTATTAATAACGAAATATAGGTAGGCTTCGACTTTCTTATTAATACTACTAAGTAAATACGGGAACGATATAGTATACTTAAACTAACTATTATTATTATTAATAAGAGTAAGGAAATAAAGTAATTTCTAGTAGACTCTTTCCTTAATACTTAATAATAGTTCTATTTATTTTATATTATTAAAAACGTTCAGTATAATTCGAGCTAGGTAATATAAGTATTAGCCTTATTTCTTTTTCCTTATTTATTAATTAAGACGGTGCGTTTAAGGAAATTATTATATCCGCATTAATTTAGTAATTAATAACGGACTAGCTACGGGTTATTACTGATAATTTTATTATAATAACCGCCATCGGAGCTCTTTAAGCTTCCGATATTGACCCTACGAATTAAGTAATTTACAATACCTTCGTTAAGGCATTTACAAACTTCGATAACGATTTTAACACTTATTCTCCCTCTATTTATACTATAGACTACGCTTTCGTGCTTACTTTAGTCCCTATACTTTACGATATTATTTTCGCCTTTAACCATTTCGTTTACGACGATATAGTTGAGGCTTATTCGTACGCTTAGAGAGTTGAAGAGGATTTTATTAAATCCTATTAAGAAATTGATCGTTTAAATAATTGTAATGCCGAATTCTAATAGGGGATCGACGAGTTGAAATGATCTTTTAACGATTTTAAAATTAATACTTTTAAGTCCTTTTAGAAATAAAGAAATAAGTACATTGAAACTATTAATAAGGTCTATAATTAATTTAAGTAAATTTAAAATATTAAAATATTATTCATTATATCGGTTGTAGGCGTTAGCGGTAGTAGCTATAGGTTGGTATAGTTATGTATGTATATTATTCCGTTCGACGGTAAAGGTATTATTTTATTGGAGAAGGCTGAGAAATATTATTTTTAGTATATGAAAATTAAACTTTATTGGATTAACGAACCTACTTTTTTCGCTTTTAAATTTAAACATTTCTCTTATATCGTTAAATATTTTAAGGGTCCTCCTTTTTCGGTTATTAAATTGTAGTTGGCTAATATCTTTAAATATTCTATTAATAATACTAAGTAGAAGTAGAAGATTATTATAGACCTTTTTAAAGAATTTAATATTAAATATAATAATTCCAATCATATTATTATTATTCGCCGCGAATTCGACGATTGGAAGATAATTAAGGATATACGTTGGGCCGCCTTCGAAAATTAATTTATTATTTTTATCGATTAATATAATATAGATGGTTCTATAAAGGTATATTATTTTCGTAATAAAATTAATAAAGCTATCTACGATATTATTACCTATTAATACCCGCTCCCGGTTAATAATAATTACGCTAAGTGGTTCGAAATAACCTATTCTTTGGCCTAGAATTATAAGGATAATATTTATTACAAGAAGTTCGTTAACTTATTTTATAAATTATCTTCTACGAATAATAATAATATTTCTTCTTTGGAGTAGCCCGTTAATTAAGGCGGTAATGCTATGGATTTGGATTTTATATCCGTTACCGACGTTATTATGCGCGGTATAATTTTTTGAGATTTTTGAATATTATATAAAGATTGGAGTTTGTACCTATTGTAGTCGTAAGAATTATTTTTCCGCCGTATATTATAATTATATTAATTTTAATAAGGACCCCCCCGCTTCTACCTATAGTAGTCGCAGCGGTTACAGCGGTAAAGGCGGTGGTAAAGGCGGTAGTAGAAGTAGTAATAATAATTCCGCTCTTTAGTAGGGCTAGTACAATTACAGCTAATATAGTTACGGTTAGTAGGGTTACAGCTAGTAGTATTAAATTAATATTATAAACGTTTGAACAATTAATAATAATAATATTACGGCGTTGTAGTATTAGTAGGCCCTAGTCCCCGCGTACGTCCCCGGCTTCGTCGGCCTTATTTAAAGTAACGAAATTAATTATATTAATTAGTAGGGAAATGTGTAGCCTCTAAATTAAATTGCGATTGGAAGTAATTATTTGAAAGATAAAGGGAGGAGGGTAATATTATTATATAGCTAAATATAATTAAAATTTATAAATCTTCTATAAATAGCCGTTATAAATACTCTAATTTATTAAACCTCTTTATTTATTCATTCGATAAATTGTATAAAGTATATTGTTTAGGGTTAGTCGATAGTGGTTATATTACTTTAAGTTTTATTAATAAACGTTTCGCCTATTATTATTAATTCCCTTTCTTTAAGCTTATAATATTTAAAATCTTATACCTCGCCGACGGAAGCTTCGTTAAGGGTAATATTATTTATTTTATAAGATTTACAATATATATCGGCCTTTATTTTTATCACGGGGCAAGGCGAACGTTAGGTATCTGTAAAGACATTCGTAATTGCACGAGGAAGAGGAAACTATCTGGGGGAGCCCTGATAGCCATTTATATATAGTGAGCGTGTAGCCCGTACAGCCTAGTCGTCCTATAAATCATCCTATAAGCTAGTATAGTCTATACAACCTTAGCGACAGGGGTAGGCTAACAACCGCAGCCAGTTAGATATTAAATATATTCAGCCGCATCTACTATACTAGGTCTCTATAACTAATTAGAGCATACTATTAACCCAGCAACTATTACTATAGTAAAAGTAGCGATATAAGACGGTTAATTAATTATAAATAACCTTATATACTTCCCTCGCCTAAAATACCCTTAAGGTAAAAAATTTAATATACTTCCCTTTTTAATCTCCTCTATAATATTTATTACTTACCCTTTTTATATTATTTTTACTTTCCTTTTTAGGCTATTACTTTACCCTTTTAATAATAGAGTAATTACTATACTACTAATATTATATTTACTTTTCCCGGCGGTTAATCCGTCCTAACGGCCTTCTCTAAAGCCTTTTTAATTCTATAACAACGTTTTTTATTCGCAATCTATCGTAGTAGTATTAATATATTTAAGTTATTATCGTAAAACTTTCTAAAGTCGTCAATATAATACTCTACGTCCTTCTATAATTATTAAATAGGATTATAAGGGTTTCCCTAAATTATTTAATACTCTTATCTATTATTTTTTATATTAAAACGGTAATTGTTAATAATTTTATAGAACTATTTAACTACTTCTTTAACGTTATTTATTCGCTTTATAATCCGCCCGTTATTTATTCGGATATTTTAGGTTTTGTCCTACCCGGGGATCCCTTAATAATTCTAATGTTTTACTATACTAATATAGAAAGTACGGCTATACTTTATATTAATAGGGAACTTTAATATACTATAGTAATTATTTACTTTTATAATTTCGAAAAGCCCCTCCTATAATAACGTAAATTTAATTTGCGGACGGCCTAATATAAAATTAATTATATTGAATAAAACTTTATCGCTAATATAGTACTTTAGCGTATCGGACCGTTTTTTATTAACAATTTCTTCGTACCGTACTTAATTATTCCTAATTATAATAATAATTTTATCTAATATTATACTAAACCGGTCGGCGATTTCGTTAATTTTAAAGTATTCCGCCCACTATATTTTAGAAAGCCCTAATAAATATAATTCAACGGGCTCAATTCTTATCTAAGGGTAAAATTTATAATTTATAAAGAATAGGGATACATTAGTACTATTTAAATATACGTTATTACCCGCGAATTCTATTAGGGGTAATTAATTGACTTAATTATTTTAAGTCTAATTAATATAAGTACGAAGGAAATATTTTAATTTAGTATTAATATATTCAATTTAACCGTTAATTTCTTTATAGAAAGCCGATAATAATTTTAGGGTAATTTTTAATCTTTTAAAAAGAGCCTTCCAAAATTATAAGATAAATTAAATATTACGATTAGAAACGATAATATTTAATAAGTTATAAAGGGTGTAAATCTTTTCGATAAATTAATTAACGAACTCCTCTATAATTAATATTTCGATTAGGATATAGTACTTTATTTTCATTAAGTGGTCTATTATTATAGCGATATATTTATATTTTCGGCCTCCCCGGACGTAGGGTATTATAAGGGTAATATAATCGATAGTAATATCTTTTTATGGGGTGAAGGGTATTAGTAGAAGCTTTAAAAGCCCTACTAATATACGTTATAATAGCTTCGTCTTTATATATTAGAAATAGGCTTTATAATAAATTTTAAGAGAAAGTCTTTTCGGACTGTAGAGAAAGTCTTCAAGGACTATCGCCCCGCCCTCTCCCCACCCTTCCCGCGCGCTAATGCACCTCAAAATTTTTGAACCAATCAGATCGCTCGCATCCATTCTAAGTCTCCACACTCCTATTCTTAGCGTCAACAAACCGTACCGTACCCGCCAAGCCCCCAGATTACAGCCCATTACACCCAGATTTCGTACTATACTAGCCAGCCTAATAATCTATCGTTACACTTAGCGATTTACATCGTCGCATCGCATCGCTTCCTCTACCATCACCATCATCACCCTTATAATTAATTAAACCACTATCGCGCGTATTACGAAATATCCTTAAGTAAATAAAGCGCTAGCATTTATTAACGGTAAGAAATAATCCATTATCTTTTCTATATATTTCCCTAGCTAATTGTAACGTAAATAGCCGATATAGCGACCCAACCGACGGGCGCACGCAACTGTAGCGCCCCCCCCAATCAAGTCGACCTTTCTCTCATCGACCCCAATCTAAAACCCTTAACAACCCCCTCAATAAGCAATACCCCAAAGACCGCTATCGAACTCAGCGAGCCCCCCAGCGAACCTACCTCAACGCAACCCATAGATATCGATAACAATACCGACAATAATAACGATGAGGAGACCCCTAGCTTTCGCCCCCCTCACGAGTATAGCGACTACCCTATCTTTAATACCTAATATAATACCCTCGATAAGCTAGTAAACGATATATAAATATAGGGAAAAGAGTTTGGGTATAGTATTATAAAAGGTCGCTCCTATAACCGCCAATAGGGTATCTATACGAGATTCGAGCTACTCTACGCTACTAGGCCCCCTCGCTATAAGGTAGAGAGTTATAGTCGGTTAACTTTAACTACCAAATAGGGATATACTTAGCAGGGGTATACTAAGGCACTAAAGTATAACGATAGACGATGGACTTTCAATCTTCGAAAAGGCTATAAATCTTATAGCTATTTACCTAATAAAAAGCCATTAATCTATTCGGTATTCAAACTTTAATACAAGGCATTTATCGCTACTTATATCGACCGCCCTAGTATGCCCAACCGCGAGATTACTATCGAATTAGAGAAGAAATTTCTAGAGTTTAAAGGATAATTTATAAAGCGGTAGCTCATTAACCTTCGTTATAAGCTCAAAAAGGAGGTATAAGCTAGGTATAACCCCTTTTAACTTATTATAAAGTTGCTTATAGAAAAGGGGGTCTACTATAAGGTTAATTGGGCTAATAAGTCTAGTAATATTAAATCGACTGCCCTCTTCTAGAGTAATCTATGGGGAGAGTAGATGTAGAAGGAAAATCCCTAGGTCTAGATGTACGATAATACGTATAAAACTAATAATAAAGGCCTGGCCTTCTTCTAAATTATTGGTATAATTAGTATTAGCCATGCCTTTAGTTGCGGTTTTGGACTAGTTAATAACGAGCGATAAGAGGGTTTTAATTAGCTTATAGATTAAGTTAACGTTCGTTGTAAAATTATTTACGCTAAGAAGCCTAGAATTACTATTATAGACTACGATATAGTAATAAGGGTAGCTTTTAAGTGGGTTTATCCCTAAGTAGAGTCCTAGCTTTATATATTTTATATTAATAAAAACGTAGTATTAAATATTAAGCGCAAATAGGATAGGAAGGTCGCTACCTAGGTTACTAATGCTTATACCGCTGTAATACAAGTACAACTCCAGCGAGAAATATCGGTATTAATATAGTAAGTATTTCGGCCAGCCTAATTAGTTTAATTAGTATAATTACCTAGCAATATTCCTAGTAATATTATAATTCTAAATAAGTTTAATAAGGAGGATTGAGCGGTAATTAATAGTTTTAACCGTTTAGCAAATAGCATAAATAACTTTGAACTTTTATTTGATATTGTAGAATATTTACGAATTGGACTTTATACCCTTTAGAAATATACTTATTATATATATATTATTAAGGATTTTAATACTGCTTTCAATAAACTCTACAGCTACTTTATACAATAGACCGCAATTATTACATATTTAAAAGAGACTTATATAGTAGTAAAGGAGGAGTAGGCTACTTACTACGTTAACGAGAGACTAAATTTTGGCTATCGTACTATATCGCCAGTTGAATTAGCAAACCGTATGTTAAAAAATTAGATTATTAGCGGTAAGTCCTATAATTAACTATATTCCTCCCTATACAATTTATAGTATATTGACCATATTCATTTATATTCGTATAAGTAATAGTACCGTCGTCGCCGCTGTTATATAGAGCTTTAAACTAGTTGAAAGTATAAAAAAGAATATCGAGGATAAGACCGAGAAGTAGATCGTACGTATTAAATATAAGTATTTCGCCTAGCTATAAGTAAAAGAGGCCTATAGAAAGGTTTGCTAGAAGGTTTTCGATAGGGTAGTATATTAATGTCGTATTATATTCGGTACTCTCCTAACGGAGGCTAGACTAGACCTAGAAGAATTCGAACCGTATATAGGCAAATTTACCGCGCAATTCGGTTTATCCTATTCGCATACGATATTTGAATCCTTCTTCGACCGATCTCGAATATTTATATTTAATAAATTCGATTATTACTCCTTCTAATAGCTTATTAGATCGCTAGATAACGAAGATTAATATTTGAAATATTAGGAATTTAATAAGGTTACGAAGTTTAAGGGTCGCCCCCGCTATAGTACCCCCTTCGCCCTAGAACCTCGTATTCCCTAATTAATTACGCTAATTAATATTTAAACTCCCTCTTGTATTCTCCGGTTGATTGCGCTAATCAATATTCAAGCCTCCCCTCTCTTAACTACGCCAATTTAACTATTACGACTTCGAGGAAGGCCTCGTTTATAACCCAGCCGGGGCCGATAGCTTAGGGCAAGTTAGAACCCTACGATTTTAATATAAATCGCCCCCTCTATCTAACGTAATATATTTAATTAGGAAGGCGTTAATTTAAATAAAGAGGATAGAGCCGACCGCCCAACCGCTTTATAAGCTAGACGAGGCTGCCTTCGTAGTAGTACACAGAGAAGTAGAGGAGGAAGAGAAGAGAGAGGAGGCAAATCTACACAGAGTAGGGGAGGCACGCCAGCTAATACCCTAATTAGTATTCAACGGCGCAATATACGGATCGCTAGTATATAAGGCCAGTAAGGGAGGGAGATTCTAATACTCTAGAGCACTCGCTAGGATTCTAGAGCTTTCGCTAGGATTCTGGAACTCTCACTAGCAATCAGATTATTCGATTTTACGATAGAAACTAGATAGATTATTAATGTATGGATTAATGTAGATTGAGTGCGATTAATTGATCGCTTAATTAAGCGATGTACGACCGTATGATGTACGACCGTACCGCTAAGTACGCTATAAAGTGCGCTATAAAGTGGCCAATCTGGGTATATATCTGGGCGTACATCTGGGCGTATATCTGGGTTGGGCACGGAACATTCTATGAAAGAATGTAATGCCAAGATTTCTGGTGTGAAATTTATGAAAGAATACAATTGCGATGTAGAGTGTGGACCGCGATTTGGATGCGAGCGATCTGATTGGCTCAAAAATTTTGGGGTGCATTAGCGCGCGGGAAGGGTGGGGAGAGGGCGGGGCGACAGTCCCTGAAGACTTTCTCTACAGTCCGAAAAGACTTTCTCAATTTTAATAGTTTTATTTATACTTAGCCAATAAAATAAGCGGCTAAAGGTAGTAAACATTTTATCCCGGCTTTAATAGCCTACTAATATAGGTTTATAATGCCTTTATATAAAATATAATTATAACGCGGTATTTTCTAAGTTGATTATAAATATTAAACGTCGGTATATTTTGCTATTAATTGTATAGTATTCCGTAAAAGCTATTTTTCTTATGCTTTTCTTTAGTATTTTAGGCTATATTCGGCGGTTTTCGTCTATAAGGGCGGCTATTAAGTTTTAATAAAGGATTAAATTATGGTAATTGGTGTTAATTAATTTATTTATAAATAATTTTCCGGGTTAAATTCGTAGGCGTAAATATAATTTACGAAAATAGAAGGGTCGAAAAGTATTTTATAGCGGGCTTTTAGCCGGTCGTCGTTTATATCTTTTAATATATCCTCTAATTTCCTATTTAAAGTATTAGGACGGACTTAGAGAGTACCCGGCCTATATTTAATAATAAAGTTAAATTTAAATAGGAAACTAAACTACTATATATACTACGGCGTAAATTTCTTATTCTTTATAAAAGTTTGTAGGCCCTTATAGTCGGTTAGAATTTTAAATAGTTTTTAAGTGCCCTACAATTCCGGTCCCTATTCTTCTAAAACTTTAATAATTATAAATAATTCTTTATTATAAATATTATAATTATATTCTACAGCGGAATATTTCTATAAAAAATATACGGTTAGGCGTAAAATACCTTCGTTATTATATTAAAATAATATACCGCTTGTAGCCTAATTAAATATATCGGTTTCGACTATAATTAGGCGGGACTAATTATAAATTTAAAGGACGGGACTTATAATAAAAGCTTTCTTTAATTTTTCAAAAGCTCTTTAATAGTCTTTTATTTAACGCTATTCGGCTAATTTCTTTATAAGGTTATATAATAGAATAATTATAATTAAAAAGTATTAAATAAAACGACGGTAGAAATTTATAAATCCTAAAAACCTTTGGAATTGGTATTTTAATTATGGGGCCTCCTATTTAATAATAGCTTTTACCTTCGTAAAGTCTATTCTAATACCCCTTAATATAATGAAAAGGCCTAAATACTTCGTACGGGTAATATCGAATTCGTATTTATCGATAACCTAAAGGCCGGTATTAATTATTCTTCTAAGGATTTCGTCTATATAGGCGGTATATTCTTCTACGTTTTTAGAATAAACGAAGATATCGTCTAAATACGCTATTACGTAAATATCTAGAATATTGTATAATACGTCGTTAATATAATTCTAAAACGTGCTAAATACGCCCTAAAGGCCAAAAAGAAGGACTAATGATTTATAGAGACTAAAATATATAATGAAAGCGATTAGTTATTCGTAGCCTTCTTAATTGCGGATTCGGTTAAAAGCGGCGATAATATTTAATTTAATAAAAAATTTAGTACAATAAATAGTATTAAAAATTTCCTTAATTAATAGAAGCGGGTACCGTATTTTAAATAAAATGTTATTAATATTATAATAGTCGATATAAATACGAATACCCCCGCTAGGCTTATTTATAAGAAGTAAGGGTAAAGCTACTTAAGATTAGGAAGGTTTAATAAAACCATTTTCGAATTAACTATCGATCTATTTTTTAATAATAATTACTTCTATAAGTAAAACCGGTCGGTAGTAGGCGTTCGGCGGCTTTTCCCCTAGCGTAAATTCGATTTTGTAGTCGTATATTCGATAAGGCGGAAGTTTATTCGCTTTCTTAGTACGGAAAGCGTTAATCCTTTTCTAATATTTATATAAGAATTTAAATTTAATTTCTTTATTAATTTTCGGGAGTTGGTTAATTTTTTTATAGAACGTTAATACATTTTCCTCTATAATTTTTATAATAATAGCCACGATCGTATATAGGCGTATCTATATTTAAGTCGCCTATAAGAATAGCGGTTCGGGTAATTTTAATAATTATTAATTCTTTTTGGTCTATATCCTTTATATACGCGTTAATAAATTCGTAGAAGCGTTTTAGGAGGCGGTCCTTATATTATTTACCTTTACTATTTATAATATCCTAGATTATTTTTTTAGTAAAGTTATTATAAGTATTAGTCTTATAAAGGGTAATTAGTCGGGAGATTTCTATATAATTTATAAAGTAGGGTTATAAATTATACGTTTCGTATAGGAAATTAAAGGCCGTAGCGTTAATACTATATATATCCTTAATATTAATTTATTTTTCGATTATTCTAAATTACTTTATAATTAAATAAATAATACCGGGGGAATTCCTTACGCCTTTTACCTTTTTATAAAGCGGCGTAAATATAAAGGGTTCTATTACCTATCTTAGTACGTTATAATCTAATAAGGCTATATTTCCGGTAAATCCTTTAACAGGAAGTTTAAAATAATATAAAAGGAAGTTGCAGCGGTACGGCTATATACTTTATTTTGAATAAAAGTTCTTATTAACTTCGTAAAATTTATAAAAGTTATAAACTTTACTTTTAAAGCGGCTTTTATAAAGTTTATAATAGAGTAGCGGTATAAAGGATTCGTAAAGTTCGTAATAGGGGGGCGGAACGGAAATAAAATTATTTTTTAATAGTAATTTTAGTATTTAAATATCGCCGCGCTCCGGTTTATTATAGGGAATATAGTCCTAAAACCGTAATAGCCCTAGTATATTCTAGCGAGGCAATAGTAATCTACCCTACTAGTAGTCCTATCGATATTCCTATTAGTATAGGAGTAGTACGGAATTAGAATCGGCCTCTAATAGTAACTCTAAATTCTAATAATAGTAATTTACCTTACTAGTAGTCCTAAGGTAGTATTTTAAATTCCAAAGTTCTTTTAAACTTTAATAAAACAGTAATCGATCCCCTAGAGTCTAATATTCTATTAGACTCTAGCGAAGTAATAGTTTTAGCGACTAAATATTATTACGTATAAGTCCTTTTATAGAGATTAAATATTAATCCTTTAAAATCTAATATTTTAATAGATTCTAATAAGGTAGTAGCTTCGGCGGCTAAATATCGCCGCGTATAGGTCCCTCCGTAGGGATTAAGAATAAACGATCTACTAGGTCGCCTTTTATCCGGCTAATATAACCGTTTATCCTAAATAGAAGCCCTAATATCTTTAGGATATTTAATAATATTCTTTTATCTTATTTATTTACTATTATTATATAAAATTAATAATGTAAATTATTAGGAGAATAATTCTATATATTAGGGGCGTTCCGTAAGGAAATGGGGAAATCCAATAAAAAGTATCGGTTAGTATACTAATTAATAAATTAAACCTTCCCTTCTATTTAAAAAATATACGGCTCGTATTTCCTAAATTAAAGTACTCTTAAAATAATAAGGTACCTAGGAGAAATATTATAAATTAAAAACGTAATATTTTCTAAATACTAATTAATATAAAGGTTCGCCGTAAGTCTTTTAGTAATAAATCCTTTTATAATATTATTAGTAAATTTTGATTTTTTAAATTCTAAGAATTTGAATATAGCGAATCCGTTTTTCCTTATAAAAGAATAGTCGATAAAAGTAAACGTTATATAACCGCTATCGACGAAAGTTATATAATAAATTTTGCGTAGTCCGAAGGATAAATAAAAAGAAAGGAATAATAAATTTTAATAGAAACTATTTAATAAATTAATAATAATTATTTCTAAATTTCTAATTAGCTCCTTCCTTCTTCCTATAAACCTTTTTCGCCCTTATAAACGACTATTTATAAAATTTAATTATTTCCCTAATTATTATTTATATTATTATTATGAGAATGTCTTTTCGGACTGTATTAAATGTCTTCCGGCACTGTGTTTAAAATATTCGAAGATATTAAAATCTAAATAAGTTAACGAATATTAAGTGTATAAAAATAAACCTATGTTTAGAATTTTTCTTATTTTTTGCTCTATTTTATGACCTAGGCATTGCTAAGCTACACCACACGTAGGATCAGAAGATTTGATATCAACTTCTTAAAAGATTTAATTATTTATTTTCGAAAAAGAATTTAATAAGTAGGTATTGAAAATTCCTTTAGACTTGGTAAAAGTGGTTTTGAATAGAGAAAAAAAAGCCAAGAATTCCAACTCTAGGTTTGTCCTTATGCCACTTCATTTCGAGATTATATACTTAAAAGTTTTTTTTAAATACAGTGCCGGAAGACATTTAATACAGTCCGAAAAGACATTCTCATTATTATAATATTCTTCGCCTTCGTCTTTTTCTCCGGCGTTTATAATATAGAGGTTTATATTATTACTATACTCTTACTAATTAGCCGCCGAAGGGTTAGTATTAGTATTACCGTTATTATTAGTATTCCCGGTATTTTAATTAGAATTTCCGCTTCCCCAGCTTCTTCTACTTCTTCTTCAGCTACTTCGGCCTCTTTTATTACCTTTTCGGCCCCCCCTATTACCGGTTTAGGGGCTACGATCGCTATAGTTAATGCCGTTACGGCAATTCCTTATAATATACCCTTCTTTTCTATATTTATAATATAGGTCATTCTTATTCCGATATTTAATAATGCTATTATAAATAGTATATAAAATATAGATAACGTTGAGGTTTATAATATCGCCTCCTTTATTAACGGTCTTTCTAGAATTATTATTAGAATTCGAATTAGAAGTTTTACCGGTAGCAAATTTCGACTTATAGTTATCGTCTTTAATATTATGCGCGAAATCGCGGCAGAATAATAACTATTCTTTAAAATTGTCTTTAGCGGGGAGGGTTCGTTAATAAGTAAGGGAGATACGAAATTTCTAGGAGATTTTATTCTATAAATAGTATATTTTTATAGCGTTATTTAAATTATAATAGTTAACGGTTTTAACGTATTCTATTTTAAAGTCGGCGAAGAAATAGTTTTATTATTTAAATTTATTAAACTTACTGGCGGTATCCAAACGTAAATCCGTATTATTATAATAAGTATTTAAGAAGGATAGGAATTCGATATTTATTTTCTATTATTAAACCTTAAGATTATTAGGGTTTATAAATTTTTTTTAAATATCTTTATTAATTAAAGTAATTATTTTAAAATTAAATAAATAGTTCGCGTAAACGATTTTAGTTTTTTTATTAGGGAATTTAATAATATTTAAAGTTTAAACGGAAAGGATACGGCCCTTCTATATTAAATATACTTTATTATATTTAACATAGTTTTTTTAAATAGCCGTAAAAGGTTCGGGGTTTGGGAGGAGCGGTTTTTAATACCTTACTATACTTATATTACTATTTATAATAGTTTAGGCGGTATAGTAATTCTATTAATTTATAGCGAGAATAGCCTATATTTCCTAAGTAAAGTTTCGTATATTATTAAATTCGGTATAAATTTAATAAAATTATTCCTAAACTTAAAAAAAGTCTTTTACAATTCATTTATATTCGTCGAAAATATTAGTATATTATTCTTTTTTAAATTAAAGTTCGGATTAAAAGTTCCGAAACTTTTTAATAATAATTAAATACTTTAATTATTCTGGCAATAAGGTTAATAATTATGTAAAATATTCCTCCTTTAGTTAAGCCAAAAGAATTAATAAAGGTATTATTATAAATAAATTTAACCTTCGCCGAATATTAAATAACGGTTATAATAAAAACCGTAATTATATTAATACGAGGGAGGCTATTTAAAATTATTAAATAAATTTCTTCGTTAGTAGGGGGGTTAGAGCTTTCTATTAGTATTCTTAAACTTTCCAGTTCGTTAGTATAATTTAATACGTGAAGTACTTCAACGTCGTCGTTCGTAATATATTCTAGTAATTAGGTTTATTATAGGGCATTTAAGAAGATACCTTCGTTTGTAATAATATCGTCGTTATTTAAAATTATAAATTCGGGCCTTTATAGCCTCCTATTCTTTAGCGACTAATAGCGTCGCCTAGTTATATTAAATAACGTACGTTTAAAAAAATATACGTTCGTAGCGTAATAATTAAATACAATTAATTATTACGGGGTAAAGCGAACGTTAAATATTTATAAAAATATTTATAATTATACAAAGAAGAGGAAATTATTTAGGGGAGCCCTAATAACTATTTATATATAGTGAGCGTATAGCTTATATAGCCTAATCGTCCTATAGATTATCCTATAGGTTAGTATAGTCTATATAGTTTTAGCAATAGGGGTAGGCTAACAACCGTAGCCAATTAGATATTAGATGCGTTTAGCCGCATTTACTATGCTGGGTCTTTATAGCTAATTAAAGCATACTATTAACCCGGCAACTATTACCGTAGTAAAGGCAGCGATATAGGACGGTTAGTCAGTTACAGATAACCCTGTGACAATTTTAAAGTTATCGATTTACTTATTTACAATTTCGCCGAAGATAACCCGGTTATTCTAAGCTATTTATAGTTAGTCTACTATTCCCTAAGTATTTTATAGCTTTATAATTCGTTATAGTTTATTATTACTTACGAAAAACGAGGCTACTTCCCGAGGGGAGCCCTTATTAAGGCCCCCGTTTTCGTACCCAGTTATACTTACCTAATAATGTAAGGGTTCAAATTACTGTAGTATAATAGTTATACAACGGTATAGAGATCTACTACTATTGGGTTTTTGCACATATGACGTAATTGCCAAAAAATTTCTTTCACAAGGGGAAATTGCGAGGGTTACAAAGGGAAATCGCGATTCTAGGCTAATATTTTTTTTTCTTTTTTTTTTCTTCTTTTTTTTTGTTTTATTTTTCTTTTTATTTTTCTTTTCTTTTTCTTTTTTTTTGTTTTTTTTTTGTTTTAATTTAAAAAGAATAAAAATTTTGCCACAGCGAGGAATCGAACAAGAGTCTGAAGATAAAGAACTACTTTATTAACCACTTGGCTACTAAGCCAAATTTCTAAAAGAAATAGCTGGTTTTTTTTACTTATAAAGGGGAAGTTAGTTATTTTTTTTTTTTTTTTCTAAAGACCCGTTCGGTAAAACTTTTTTAAACTAAGATTTCTCGTTAAATAGAGGGCGCACGGACCTCTAGGCGGGTACAAAATAACCGCCAAGAAATGGCGCTCATTTTAGTACCCTTTTTATCTTTAGGGTTAGGGTTATTAATAAAGAAAAAAACTTAGTCGTTTTCGCAAGAAACAACCCTCGCAACTTCCCTTTATAAATTTTCTTTATTGTAAGAAATTTTCTGGGAAGGTGGGTCCAATTACGTCATATGTGCAAAAATCCTATGGTTGCAGATGTTGCAACGGTTGCAGAACGGTTGCAGATGTTGTTACCGTTGCAGTACGGTTGTAATACGGTTGCAATTTATTAAACCGTTATACCACCGCTATAAATGCTAAAAACCGTTGTACAACTATTATATAACTATAAAAGCTTCCCTATATACCCCCAGCTAAGTAACTACTAGAGGGTATTATTCGTCTAAATAGCTTTACTAATATTTTATCGGTCTAATGCTTAGCCCTACGTATATAAATTGTTAGTAATAGAATAATCGAAAGCGGCCTTATATAATTTTATCGTTCCTCTTTTTAAGAAAAGTAGAAATTAAAAGTCGGTCCCTAATAATTCATATTCAATTAAACGGCCCTAAATTTTAGTAATCTCAAATAGTATAGAAAGTTAATAAAGTAAATTACGTTGTTTCCTTCGCTAAGCGTCAATATTCTATTATACTATTCTAATAATTAATAATAATTCTAAATAGCCTAAAAGTACTAAGAAAAACAATAGGAAATTAGATATTTCTCTTCCTTTAGTCTAAAACCTCTTAATAAAATAGTTAATAATAAATTATTTAATTAAAAAGGCAAGATTTTCTAGTATTTAAATAGTCTTCCCGAGTCTAAAAGCTTTATAGACTTCCTAATAGCTTTAAATAGCTTAAATCGATTTATAAAATCGTATTTATTAAGTCCGCACTTCTAATAGCCCTAAATAGTAATTCCTAACTTTATAAACTTAAATTGCCTTCGCAAGTAACGAAATTTAAATTTAATTAAAGAGTATAAGAAAATATCCATTAAATTAAAGTATTAGTAGTACGGATAAAATAGTTTTAAAAGCGGTTTTTAAGCGGTAGAAATAGCCAACGAAAAAATAAGCCTTCCTTAAGAAGAATCTTCCCTTAAAAAGGTAACTTAGAAAGATTTCCTCCCTTTTAAAACTTTATAAAATAAATTACTCTTTAAACTGAAAATAGCAATTATATTTAAATAATATACTAATTTCTCAATCGTATATTACAAACCCTACTCCTACCCAAATTTATAATTCCCTGAGGGCCTTCAATATATTAGGGCTAGAAATAGGTTAGGATTCTTTTTATATTATTAAACTAATGGAAACTTCCCTTTATTCGAACTTTTAAACGAAAAAATAAAATAAATAAATAAAAAAATATAATTTCTGACTAGAATAGTAAGGAGGAACAAATAAAAAAATAAATCTTTAATACGTAGGGATAGGGAAGAAATGAAGAAGTGAAAAAAGGGAAAATAAAGAGGAAAAGAAAAAAGAAAAAGAAAATATCGGATCGAAAACTTCGCTCGGGGGGGTATAGATTGACTTATCGTCTATAATATTTTATAGGGCTAAGTTTAGTATTATATTTAAGATCTACTTAGCCCCTTCTGTCTTTTAATCGGCCGTTTCGCCTTCGAAATTCGTAAGCTTTAAACTTTTTACCCTCTTTCTAAATATTCTTGTTGGTTATACCTTCGAAATCCGCGGGCTTATAAATTTCTTACTCTTCTACTAAAGTTTTTCCTCCTCTTCTTTATTGTTTACCGTCGCCTAAATGCTGGGTAGTTTAGTATTTGGGAAATAGATTTCTAAGTGCTAATTCTATCTTACCGCTTTTACCTTTTATATTTTAATATAAAGTTTTATTACCTATTATAATTCGAATATTATCTTTTCCTCGTTTAGGCCGGTATTTAAATCTTGCTATCCTATTTCCTCTAATATTATTTTATTATTAGGCGGTTTAAAGTTTCTTTATCCTCCTTCGAAATTAACTTAATTTAATAATATTTTAAGTTCGTTTATTACTAATATTATTCTATCGATTACAATAAACTTTTTAGTCCTTTAAAAATTAATTGGCTTATTAATTTTTATGCTATTCAAGGTCCTAATGTAGTAAACGTTTCCTAAAATTCGGTGGATATAGAACGAACTTTTCTATTGGTAAATTAATTTCCTATTAGAATTTATATTAATACGTTGGACGCTATTATAAATTAATATTAAATTTCCCTTTTCGATTTAACCGTTTAAAAGTCTTATTTTTTGTTAATTATACCTATTACGGTAGTTAGTAACCTTCTCTTTTACTATTGCAACTTTCTCGGCTATTTAAATAAAGGGGTATTTAGTATCCTTATATATAGCGGCTATAGTCGAAATTAATTCTTTTCTTATTATATTCTAATCATTATTTTCCTAACTAATTACCCTTTAAGAAAGTAAATTAAATTTAATAGGGGTAATTGGGTTATAATTATAAATAAATTAAAAGAAAACATATTTATAATTACTTTTTACTATCGCATAATTGGTAAAAAAGACGTATAATAAATACGTCCTTTAATTAGCCTTATTCCTATCGGTAATTTTAATTAGGGGGGCGGCGATAATTGAATTTCTTTATTCGTTTAATTTATTCGTCTTTAAATTATAGGGGGTAATAACGTACTTTAAGATCCTTAATAAATTAATTACTTCTTTAAATATTCTTATAAATTCTAAGTTACTGTCTATTAAAATTAAAATAAGAAAAGCCTAATAGAAAAAGACTAATTTAAGGAATTTCTAAACGTTTTTTACCTTAGTATTAAGCAAAATAATTGATTTAATATAGTTAGTAAGGTCATTTTTAATTTTTAATAAAAGTATTCTCTTTTTGCTAATACTGGGTATAAATTAGATATTAAGAATCTACTTCCTTATAAATTGAATACTAGGAAATATTTATTTGTATTTATTTTCGAACTTTTTAGGGTTATATATTTAGTAAATTTAGTAGGAGCGGATTTATTCTTTAACTTTGCTATATATACCCTTCTAATAATAATATTCGGTAATACGGTGCTATATTCCTTCCCTTCCTTAGTAGTTTACTTCGTCGTAGTAGTAGAATATAATTTATTTACGTTTTGTAAGGCTATTAATTAACTTTCGCGGGAATTATAAAGGATTTGTCGGTCGTAGCTAGAGAGCTCCTTCGGAAATTAAATATTTTATAATATTATTACGGAATTAACGTTTAAAAGCGGTTCCTTTTAAACGATTAAATATTTTATATATTATTAAATAAGTAGCGATCTCCTATAAAAGGTCCGACCAATCTCCTTTGAAAATTAATTCCGGAATATTAGTATAAATAATAAAGATGGAATAGATTTATATATTTATAAAATTGTTAATATCTACTTGGTATTCCTTCTTATAAAGATTAAAAGGTTTTAAAGGTTTACAAAATAAATTATTAATAATAGTATTTTTATTCCTTAGAATATATTTGATTTCGAAGTCGAAAATTTTAATTTAAGTAATCTATTTTATTAATAAAATATTAGGGACGTTATTAGTAGTATTATTAAATTAATATATGAGGATTATAGTATTTATTTTAATAATAAAGCGAATGCTGAATAAGTATTTTCGTAAACGTTTTAAAGTGTAGAAGAAATTTCGAAGTTCCCTTTTAGTAGTATTGTATTGCTTTTTAACTTTTAATTAAATTCCGTTTTCGAATTTATAAAAATATTTCTTATTATTGGGGCCGATTTATTTTAATATTATTCCTTATCCTTCGATCGAAGCGTTCATTATAAAGTAAATTATATTATACTTTAAATCGTTGTAAATAAAGGTTGTTAAAATTGGAGCGGTAGTTACAAAGTATTAAAAATATTTTATTACGAATTATTTATTTTTGATTTAAACTTATTTAATTCCCTTTTTTATTAGCGTATAAAGGGGGATTATAATAATACCGAAATTCTTAATTTAAATTATATAATATCCGATAATTCCAATAAAGATTTTAATTTTTTCAATTTTTTTACTTTTCCTATCCGGTTAATATTCGTAATAAGTTTACTTATTAATCTTTATAACCTTATTTTTATTTAAGGATCTCCCGTCGGAATTATAAAAGTATTTTACGAATATAGTTTCGTTCTAGTACTATTAGGATTTAGCAATTATAAT
Organism: Copromyces sp. CBS 386.78; assembly: GCA_030685235.1. Classification (NCBI taxonomy): domain Eukaryota; kingdom Fungi; phylum Ascomycota; class Sordariomycetes; order Sordariales; family Sordariaceae; genus Copromyces; species Copromyces sp. CBS 386.78. The sequence continues at coordinate 85,305 of MU839201.1, forward strand.
AATTCTTCTAATTAATTCTATATCAAATAAAATTTTATTAATATTAATTAAATACTTTAAAATATATTTCCTAACTCCTTTTATATTAATCTCCTCCCTATTGTAATCTATTTAGGGGCTTTTAATATAAATATTGTTAAAGTAAGGTTAGTAAATATCGGGAATTAAATTGTAGATTATTCTAATTATTACCTTTATAAATTAGGCAATAGAATTAATACTTCCTTAAAGTAAAGTCGTTATTTTAAAGTAGTTAAAGGGTATAGAAAAAGTAGTAATATCCTTATTAATTTCTTCGAAAAGGATTTAATTATAGTTAAAAAAAAGATCGAATAGAGAGATTATTTTATAACTTTTAAAATTTTCGTTAAATTTTTTATAACCCGGAAATAGATTTATATTTTTTAAAGTAATCCGATTAATCTTTTAAGTATTATTAATTAAGCGTATACTTTTATCCTTCTTAATAACGAAAAATTTATTATTTTAGTAAGTAATATAATTTTCTTCGAAAATTCCTTTTTTAATCCTATTCTTAAGTAAATTATAAATTTAATTATAGAGAGCTTTAAAACTAGGAATAGCCTTAGTGTATTAAATTTAGTATAGGATAATACGAATTTACTAAAAGGGAACTACTTCGGGATCGAACTTTCCATACTCTATAAAGTCCTAGGCAAAAGTATTTTCTTTATTATAGAAGATATAAATAAATCATTTAATTTCGCTATTATTTAAAGTACTTTAGACCGTTTTAATTATAATTTAAAAACGTTCCTTAATCAATTTTAACCTTCTAATTAATTCTATAAACCGGGGAATAATATAATTGTCTTACTCCGTATTAAAATTCTTTAAAGCATTAGTAATCTATTCCTATACTTAGGCTAATTTATTTACTTTCTAATTAGAGTTTCCTATTGGTTTTGACCTATTAAAGCCTGCGTTATTGATTAGATTAATTTTCTAATCGATTTTCTTATATATAGTATTGATATACACGCAGAAAATTATCGGTACTTATCTTACTTTCCCTACGGACTTCTTTATAGCCTTTTTAAATTCCCTTACTAATACCTTTTTAATTCTCTTCTTTATTTACTGAGGGATAATTATTGCTTTCAATTCCTCCGAATCTTTTTTAACGTTAATTTTAGGATTTCTTCTTTTATTTTATACCGAATATAGTTGAATAGTATTTTCTAAACCCGAATTAACTTTAAAACTAGTGTTTCCTTTTTCAATAATCCCCTAAACCTTTTATAATGCTTTATATTTTTCCTTTTTTTCAAATAATATTTTTATTAAATCTTCTTCTACATTATTTGTAAGTGTAACGATCTTTTTATTATCTTCTTTAAATTCTATTTAATTCGGTAGTTCTACTCTTACCGGAGAATTAGTATTTATAATATTATTTTTATTGAGCTATATAAAGGTTGTAAATATTGTTTAGGAATTAAACTTGCTAATTAATTTTAATTAATTTCCGGGGCTCGAAATTTCTATTGTTCTTATTTATTTCGGAAATAATAATTAGAGTAATACGGATAATTATTCTGTTAATAGTAATCGAAGCGTAATTCTTATTATTTTTATTGTATTTTATATAGATATTAATATTCTAAAAAAACGGTAGACTTAAAATAATATTATTGTTAAGTAAATGGTTTTTAGTAATAAAGAAATAGATTCCTTTACCCTTATCGAATTAATAAATCTTTTTGTAAGTCTTTTTAAGGTACCCTTTTTAATTACTATTATTATTAATATTAATAATTTCTATATTAATATTTATTAAACAGAAACGATCTACTAATCCCTTATAAATAATATTATATTCTATTCCGGTATTAATTGAGGTAGTAATTTTCTCCCCTCCTTTCGTTTTAATAGAAATTATTAAAGTAAGTAAAGTAAAAAGTCGGGTAATACCCTTTTTTAAAATTAAAGTAAATATTTTAACGTATTTAATAAAATTAATAGTAATTTAAAGAAATACCCTCCTAATCGGCTTCGCCGTAAATTAATTAATTATTTACTAATCTAATAGAATATTAATAAGTATTAGTTATTCGATTTCATTGTAAATAATTTAAACGTTTTTTTTTATCAATTCGATAAAATTAATTAAAGTATAATTACGAATAAATTTCTATTTAATGTTTATAATATTAATTTAAATAGGACCTTTAAATACAATAGGGATAAATTTATTAACTTTTGGAGTATTTTCGCGGGTAATATTATTATTATATTTAAATTCAATTTTAGGTAAGTCGTAATTATTATTGTAAATAGTATCGGCGAATAAATCTACTTAGTAATAAATAATTATAGTATTAACGGGGTTATATTTAATAATATTTTTATTAATAACCGAAATTTTAGCATTTATAAATTTTGTAATTATTGGGTAAAGTTCTTTAAAACCCGCAATATCGTCGTAGACCTTAGGATCCTTAAATAAATTAAAGAAGTAAACTTTTTTAGCCTTTTTAATAGTAGATTTAGAAGCGGATTACTTTTCCTTTATACCGTTAACGTTATATTTAGCCACTTTCTTAATTATATTTGTAATTTCGATACGGGGAATAAATACGAATATAGGGATATTAATAGAAGAATTATTTTTAGAAACCCTTGCCTTCTTAGTCCCTTTAAAAGTAATAATTATAGTAGAAGTTAGGGGTATTATATTAATTTTAACCTTATTTCCGGAATTAATTAATTTTATAACCTTCGGGGATATACTAGGGAATTCCTTACTTTTAATTAAGATAGTATATATAGATATAGTTTACTTTCGGGCCTTTAGCGTAGGGCTATAGAAATAATTATATTTCCTTATTTAAATAATCTTAATAGAAGTTAATAACCTCTTTCCTTTTAATTATTAAATTTTATTTTACTTCTTTCTAGTATTTTAGTAGAGGATTTTAAATTTCGGGACGTAGTCGGCCCTATTAGGATTTTTACCTTAATATTAATTAAGTTCCTACTTCTTAAAATTCTTAGCTAGGGGTATATAGGGATGCTTTTATAGTTGTACAACGGTTTCTAACATCTGCAGCGGTAGTGCAACGGTAAAAAAATTTTGCAACTATGCTGCAACCGTATTATAACCGTTGTAACATCTACAACCGTACTACAACCGTTATAACATCTACAACCATAGGATTTTTACATACATAACGTAATTGGACCCACCTTCCCAAAAAATTCTTTAAAGAAAATTAATAAAGGGAAGTTATGAGGGTTATTTCTTACGAAGGTTATTTCTTACGAAAACGACCAAGTTTTTTTCTTTATATTTAACCCTAACCCTACAAATAAAAAGGGTACTAAAATAAGCGCTATTTCTTGGCGGTTATTTTATATACGGCTAGAGGTCCGTGCGCCCTTCATTTACCGAGAAATCTTAGTTTAAAGAATTTTTACCAAACGGGTCTTTAGAAAAAAAAAAGAAAAAAAAATTAACTTCCCCTTTATAAGTAAGAAAAACCAGCCCTTTCTTTAAGAAATTTGGCCTAGTGGCCAAATGGTTAATAAAGTAGTTCTTTATCTTCAGACTCTTGTACGATTCCTCGCTGTGATAAAAATAGGAATATTAGCCTAGATTCGCGATTTCCCTTTGTAACCGTCGCGATTTCCCCTTGTAAAAGAATTTTTTTGGCAATTACGTTATATGTGTAAAAATCCTATGGTTGCAGATGTTGTAACGGTTGTAGAACGGTTGCAATACGGTTGCAACTTATTAAACCGTTGCACTACCCTATCCAAATCTGCAATGGTAGTAGATCTCTATACCGTTGTATAACTATTATACTATAGTAATTGGAACCCTTATATTGTTAGGTAAGTTAGAATAAGCGGGATAGTTCGGCTCTAAAGCGATTAAGGACCTTAATAACTTTCCGACCTTCTTTTATTTATATGTAGCGCAATATAATTCTTAATTTATATAATTTTCGTAATTATAATTAGGGCCGAAGAAGATTTAAGTTAATATACCCCTAGAAACTTAAGCCTTTTAAAAAGAATAATATCCGTATATAAAGTCTAAGTCCCTCTTAACGTACTTATATATAAAGTAATCTCTTCTATATTAATAGTAAACCCTTTAATATTCGTTAGTAGATTAGTAATTGTTAGATAACGGGTATTAAATTCTACTTCGGCCCAAATTATTATTAAATATAGTATTAGTTTAGACGGTATTAGTCTAAATAAGAGGGTATTAAATTTAAGAGGGGTAGTAGATAGTAGGTTGTTAAAGAGTAGGAAGGGGTGCTTAAGAAGGAGGTTAGAGTCCTTAAGTAACGTGGATCACTAATTTTAATAGCCTCTTAATAAATTTATTTATAGTTTTATTAATAAAATTAATAAGTATTTTCGTAATAACGTAGGTAACCTTTTTAACGATTAGAATATTAGTCTCTTTATTAGAAGATATACTATTAAATTTAATGACCTTCTTAATAGTTTTACGCGTTTTAGTAATAACTTCTTCCTCGTCTTTGGAAGAATTAAAAGATAATATAGCCTTAGAGGAATCTACTTTATTGAATTATTTAAAGATACAGTTATTAAATTCGCTAGCGAAAGTAATTTAATTTATTTAGTAGATCTCCTCTTTAAATTTGTATATAAAAGTAATAATTATATATTTAATATTAATATAAAATTTCTTATAAAAAATTTTAACGGTTAGATCCTCAATATTATTATAGTTGATAGAAGATTAACGGGCGAAGAGAGTAGAGTAGTTGAAGATAGCGTTAGCAATCTTTATCTTATTATAGGGGATACGCTTAATATAAAACTTCTTAAGAGTAATAAATATACTATTAGTTTACTTAAAGTTTTTAACTTTATAAGCAATTTTAAAATAAAGGATAAAATCTTCCCAAGTAATATCGCTGTAAAGCTTAAACTAGCGGACAATACCCTTAATAATATCTTTAGGTTATTTCTTATATTAGCCAATTTAAATATTAACCTTAAATTCGTTAAAGGGGAAATTAATGTATCCGACCTCTTCTTCGAAGAGTTCGAAATATTTAATAACTTTCTTACTATTGAATTTCTTTTTAAGGTTAACGCTGCGGATGTAAATTATAACGTTACCTCTAGCGAGAAAAATAATAAGGTTAATAGGTTTCGGTATAGGAAGAAGGGGATAAAGAAAAAAAGGTCCTTTAATTAGTTTAGGACTAGGGGGAGTAGAGTTATTAAATATAATATTAAATGGTAATTCGTTAAGCGAAAAAAAAATTAAAATTAAAGAAATAAAATAAATAGGGAAATATATTAGTAATTATTTATAATTATATTCTATATTATTGTAGTTATTTAAATACGAAGAAATTTAGTACTCTTTCTTGAAATACTTTTAATCTTTCGAATATTTTTTTACTATTTAAATTAAAGTATATATATTTTAGTTAGGGGGTTAAATATTATATTAATCTATAGGTTCTATTATAATTTCGTTTAACTAATAGTAATTAATGTTATAAAAGGAAATGAATACCTTCCATCCGATTACCCTTACTTTTAATAAAAAGCCGACTATTTATAAAAAGTAGGTTACGATTATTCGAAAAAGTAAAATAATATACCTATCACGGGTAGAGGGCGAGAAGTTGGGTATTGATGTTGGATATGCGTAATTATACGAGGAGAGGAAAGGAGAGAAGTGCAGAGGTACGCTCGGGAGATAGGCTTTTATAGGACTCGAGCCATAAACCCTAGTAGGTCTATAGCAGGAGGCTACAAGTAATTAACCGAAATAGTAATAGTAGTTTTAAAGAACTACTATTACTAATATATATAATACAAACTAACCCTATAATACTTCCTCAGACTAAAAGAAGCCATATAACTAACTAAAATTATATAAAATAATAAATAACCCTATTAAACGTTTAATCCAACTGTAAAAAACTTTTATAACCGCTAATCGCGGCAACCTCTTCTCGTACCTCACTCGCAAAACCTCCGCTTCTATAGCCGGCTCTTCCGTTTCCTCTAACGTTCTCTTCTTCCGCTTCCGCTCCGCCGCTAGCTAGTCTAGTAGTATTAAGGCTTTTAAATATGCTTCGTAGAATTATTGTATTGTATTAAGGGATATGGTTACGTTAGTACACAGCTACTATAAAAGTTAATAAAGTGGTGTTTAAACGATAAAATACTCTTAACGACCGTTAATTACTTTATAATAATTATTAATTTTAATGAATTCCTATTTTACCGAATCCTCTTCGTTATTAATCTTCCTTATACTACGGTTATAATTTATACGAATATCTCCTTCCTATACCTTTAATTATTTTGGGATACCTATTTTGCCCTATAATTTAATTTTATTAATGTAAAAGGTAAGGCTATATTTTATATTAATAATAATTTAAATATAATTTTATAGTTATTTATTTTAACGATTTCGAACGGGCCTTTATAAAAGGGGGTAAATTTTATATACGGTCGGCCAATATTGAAATTTTCTATATTAAATAAAACTTTATCTCCTATTTTATATTTTGGGGTATTCGTCCTTCGAATATTAACGTTAATATCGTACCGTTCTTAAATTTACTTTATTTAATCCGTAACGTATTTTAATACCTTTTTAAAAGAGAAACTCTATTTGTACGTAGTGATATCTCTATTTGTACGTGGTAAAAAAAAGTGGATTTCAATATCTCTTTTAGAGTACTAAAAGAATTTATAAGAAGGCAAAAAGTATACCATATTTTTTTCTATTTTTTTCTCTACCTAATACTACCTTTTTAAAGGCCGCATATACCTAGTACCCCTAAAAACTTTAAAGAAAGCAAGCTATTATAAATAAATAATTAGGAAGATTAAAAGTTTAAAAGCCTAGAAAGGTAGGATTTAGATGACGTTTAAGGCTATAAAGTTAGTACCTACCTCTAAAAATCCGTTAAAAATCGACGAGTATTTTGGTACTACTTTTAGTCTTATACAACACAGTTCTACCAAGTTATAGTTAGAAAAGCAAAAGTAGACCACGTACAAATAGAGATTTCACCACGTACAAATAGAGTTTCTCTTTTAAAATGGTCGGCTAATTCGTTAATTTTAAAATACTTTACTTACTATTAAATTAATAAGTCCGGCGGGTATAATTTCGCGGGCTTAATACCCATACGAAGGTAAAAATTGTAATTAGCGAAGAAAGAGGATACTCCTATCGTTTTAAAAATTAGGTTGTTACTAGCGAACTCCGTAATTGAGAACTAATCTACCCAATTATCCTATACCCAATTAATATAGAAACGAAGGTATTTATCCATTTTTATATTAATATATTCTCTTTAGCCGGTAATAATTAAATAGAATGTAGAGGATAGTTTAAAAATTATTTCTAAATAAGAGGATAAAGGTTTATAGAATTACGAAACGAATTAAGAGCCGCAATTTAATATAATGGAGTCCGGTAGGCCGTAAATATTATAAACCTGTTCGATAAAACGATCCGCTAATTCTTCGGCCGTAAAGCCGATAATAGGGATAAAATATCTTACTTTAATTAGGTAATTAATAACGACGGCTATATATTTAAATTCTTAACCCCGATGTACGTAAGGAATTAAAAGGGTAATGTAATTTATAAAAATATCCTTCTATAGTGCGAAAGGTACCGCCAATAGTTTTAAGAATTTGTAAAGGGAGTATTGTAATGGTTTAAATTTAATACACGGCAAGCAGGCCTTATAGTAGGCCCTAATAGTACTAGATATCCTTAATTAGAAGAATAATTAGGAAAATAATAAATAAGTATTTTTATAATTTAAATAGTTAATAGATAACGAATTGTATATATAATGGAGGAGTTAGAATTAGAGTTTAATATTATTAAGGTCGATAATAACAGCGCTACAAAAGTACGCCCGTCCCTATATCGCCCTATATTTAACGAAAGATATTTTCTTTAATTAATCCTTTACTTCCTTAAACTATGTACGGCGGCTGGGGTCCGATAAACAAGTGAATAAATCTTATAGGAATACCGATTTCTCGTAACTTTCTATAATTAAATTGTTAGTAAATTTATTATTTATTACCTCTAAATTGTAAATATACTCCGTCCTAATATTAATAACCGCCTTTCTACTTTTTAGAACGAAAATTCTATTAATAAAAATATTATAATCGAGTAAAACCTCATTTCTAGTTAGCAGCCGCTCGTCGGCCTCGTCTTTAGGCAAGTCTTTTAATTTCCTATTTAAAGCGTTAGGGTATACTTATAATAAGCTTAGTCGGTATTTAATTATAAAATTAAACCGGGATAAGAATTAGGACTACCGTATATAGTAGGGAATTAGTTATTTATTAATACAAAGGTCTTTAAGGTTTTATAATTTATAAGGACTTCGAACGGTTATTATACCCCTTCGAATTCGGGGCGCCACTCCTTTAAGGCTTTAATAATAGTAAATAACTCCTTATTATAAATATTATAATCATATTTAATTAAAGAATACCGCTAATTAAAATAGGCGACCGGGCGAAGGATAGTATTATTATCGTATTATAATAATATATTTCTATATACCTAATTAAAAGTATCCGTCTCTACGATAGTCTATTTTAATTAATTGTAAATTCGAAGTACGGGTACGTTCGTAAAAACTTTCTTTAAAGCTTTGAAAAATTATTAATATTATTCCTCCTACTCTTAAACTACTATCCGTTTTATAAATTCATATAAAGGACTAGCGATGATCGAAATATACTTAATAAAACGGCAATAAAAGTTCGTAAAACTTAAAAAACGTTAGAGCGACCGCTTAGAATTTAAAACCTCTTATATAATAATTATAAAAACTTTATTTAAATCTATTTCGAAACTACCCGGGGTAATAATAAAACTTAAATATTTTATTCGTTAAATATAGAACTTATATTTATTAATATCGATTTAAAGCCCTACTTTAATCATCTATTATAAGACTTCCTTAACGTACTCCTTATATTCCTCCTTATTATTTAAATATATCAAAATATCGTCAAAATAAATAGTAATATAAACGTCGAAAATATCGTATAAAATGTCGATAATATAATTTTAAAAGGTTCCTAGCGCGCCCTATAAACCGAACGGGTATACAAGAAATTCGTAGAGGCTAAAACGGGTAATAAAGGCAGTGAGCCACTTATACCCTTCTTTAATATAGATCTAATTAAACGGGGTAATAATATTAAACTTCGTAAAAATCTTAACCTTATAAATTGCATTAAAAGTTTCTTTAATTAAAGGAAGTAGGTAACGAAATTTCAACGTTATACTATTAATACCTTAATAGTCTATATAAATATAAATTCTACCGCCCAATTTCTTAATTAAAAGGATAGGCGAAGCCGCTACCGATTATAATAAGCGGATAAAATTCTTTTTTAAATTATTATTAATTTATTTCTTAACGATAATAATTTTAATAAGTAATATATAGCGTAGACGTACGCTAAGAGGCTACTCTCCTAATTTTATTTCGATTTTATAATTGTACGAGTAATAAAGGGGAATTTCCTCCGCTAATAAAGGTAAAAAACTAGCGACTTCGCTAATATACTTCCGTCCTTTAAAACGGTTTAAAATTTTAATAATCTCTTTTATAATTTTTAACGGCTAGTCTACTTTATTAAGAAATTTCTTTATATCCTCTTCGTCGACTTTAATTAAATATATTTATTAGAAGATTTCTTCGTATATAGGCGCGTCGGTTTCGAAATTTCCGGTAAAATTAACCGCTTTAACGAAGATTGTAGCTTTTTAGGTATTTTCTAAAATATAAACGCCAGCTATTTCGTTAATAAAATTATAAAGCGCGGGGGGTAGACTTTCCTTATACTTCCTTCTATTACTTTCTATAATATTATTAATTATTTCTTCAGTTAAATTTAAATTTTAAAAATCCGTTATAGCCGCTAACTTTTTAATTTTAGTATAGTCCGTAACGTATAATTATAATTATTCCTTTTGATAAATAAAATTAAATACGGCCGTATTAAGAGCTTTAATATTTTTAAAGTCGAATTCGCAATTAGATTTACGAAAAAGGCGGTATTAGGGGCAATTCGTGTTAATTAAAATCCGGCGGCTACCTATATATATATAAAATTCGTAAAACGCGGGGCGTTTAATTTTAATAAAGAGAATAGCGGTATTAGTAATAATAATTTTAAATTCAACCTTCCGGGCTACTAATACTTTAATAGGAGCGGAGACTATATAGTAACCGGTCTTAAGATTAATTTTAGGTTTAATAGTAGTAAGAAAGAATTCGAAAACGGATAAAGGCTTTAAAACGGGCTCCGTCGTAATTTTTTTAATCTTTTTTTTCTTAATAGTTAAAGGGCGAAATTCTTCCCCTTCAATAATTAGAATGGGAAATTCGATTTCCTCTTTTTTAATTGGCGGAATAAGTATTTAGCAGACGGAGGCTATTGAAACCCTATTAATAAAGGCTTTAAATATTGCTATGAAATATTTAAAGAAATCCGCTAGCAAATAATAGCCTCGGCAGGTAATATAATTAAAGTATATACTATATTATTCGTAATCGATTTTTAACCGATAGTATTATATTTATAGGAAGCTTAAAATAATTAAATATTTCCTAGAAATATTATAAACCAAGAAGGTAATCGTTTCTTGGTAATAGCCGATCCGGAGTTTAACTATTACTCCCTCAAAAATAATATTTTTAATTACTCTATTAGTAAGAACGAATTTCTTAATTTTTAATAATCGGAAGTAGGGAAGGTTATTTTTAACGATAAAGGAGCAATTAATAAATGCAAAAGTAGAGTAACTACTATTAATAAGGGCAATATAATAATTTTTATATAAATGAATTATAATATAAAAGGATAAAAATATTAAATTTAAGGAAGTAGAACTATGTAATAATTAAACTTTGATTTCCTCTAAAACCTCTAATTCTAAAAAGCTTAAAATTTATCTCTTAAATATAACCTAACCAAACTTCTATATACAATTATATATAGAGGTTAGACATTTTCCTAATCGTTACAATACTCTCTACTAGTAACGGGTTCGGCGGAGGTAATTAGAATAACTAAGGTAATTAAAATAATATCGGTAGTATAAACTTGCTTTTAATTATAACCTTTATTATAACCCTTATTCTTTAATTTCTTATTAGCGGAATATTAAGTGCTTTAAGAATTGTAATTAATTAATATAGTATAATCGTAAATAATATAACCGGGCTTGCCGCAACGACAGTAGAAATTATTATAAGAACGTTAGTCAAAAATATTTTTATAAATAAAAATTACGAGATTAATAGCGTTTAAATTTATTTTATTACCGCTTTAATTAATAAAAATATCGTTAGCGGAAGGTTTAGTGCTAGTACGACTTCTATTACTATTACCGCCGTTATTACTATTAAAATTGAAAAGATAATTCGCTATCTTCTAACGATAATCTACGTCTTTAAAATTACTAGCGACGTTATAATAAATTTCGAATTAACGTTTAAAATTATTATCGGAGGGAAGGTCGTATTAAGCGAGAGTATTATAGAAATACTTATTAATTTTATTCTGAAAATAGTAAATTTTTGTTAAATTATCGAAAATATAAAGGTTTATTAAATTAAATAATTTAAATTCGAAATTTGCGAAAAATATATTCTTTATATATAATTTTTATAAATAGCGGCCGGTATTCATTTTAAAATTTACATTCTAAAAATAAAAAATTAAATATTCTATAAATTTAATACCTATTTTCTAACGTTAATTCGCTTTATTAGGGTCCGATTAAATTATATCTAAAGTATCTTAAATGCTGGATAAAATTTCGGGTCCTAAAAGTATAGCGGTATAAATAATTCTAATATTTTTAAAGGAATAGAGAGCGGCGTTAAATTTTTATTGAAATTAAATATAGAAATGTTAAGCTTTAAAAATTTTATACTTACGAATAAAATTATCAATCTCTTTACCGGTAAAAATAAGCGGGTTCTCTACTATTTAATAAAGAAAAAAGAATATAATTACTTTTATAGTCTTATTATTAATAAGGGAAGAAGAGGAAGCCTATACTTTAAAAGTATTATATTTTGTGAATAAAGTATTGTAAACGGATTTAAAATTAATATAATCGAAATTCTTTTCATCGAAATTAAATTAAGCGTCGTCGGTTATTTAGCGGGTAGTCCTAAACTCCTCCTTAAAACGTTAAAAATCACTTTCAAAATTATTATAGTATTTAAAATTAGTACGATAAAGGCAACTAAGAAGTATAATAATAAATTGGAAAACGGGGGCCTTAGAAAAAAGAACGGCTATTTCGAAATATTCGTACGGGATAGGGAGACCTTTTTATTAGTCGAATCCTTCGAAAAGATTAGCGAGAACTATAATTACGGGTTAGAGAAGTTCGAAAAACGTGGCGCAATAGATTGTAATATTAAATTCGCTATTAAAAGTATTAATAGCAGAACGTAACGTTTCTAAGCTAAACGGGTTATTAATAGTAGGAATAAAAAGGTTAGGAAGATTACCGCTACTAGTATTACCGTTAGGGGAGAAAAGGGCGGGATTACTATTGTCGTAAAATATATATATAAAAAAAAAGTAACCGCTCGAAATAAAAGAAAAGTGAAAGTCCGCTACTAAAACCGTTTAAGGCAATTAAAGACAAGCGATCTCTTATTTATTAAATAAAGAGTACCTTCCCTTACGTACTAATAAAGGGAAGTATTTGAATTTTAATTAAACGATTATTGTAACTATAATTATTAATACTTAGGGGGGGGTGCTAGGTTTAATGATTCGTAACGAAGCGATCCCTGTACGCGTACGATCGAAGAAAATCAATTGTAATAAAAAATGGGTTTACGCTATGAATGTAATAATTAAAAGGTGTAATTAACTATTACGGGTAGAGGGCGAGAGGTTGGGTATAGATATTAAATATATGTAATTATACGAGGAGAGGAAAGGAAAGAAGTGTAGAGGTACGTTCGGGAAATAGGCTTTTATAGGATTCGAGCCATGAACCTTAGTAGGTCTATAGCGGGACGCTACAGCTAATTAACCGAGATAGTGACAGTAGTCTCAGAGAGCTACTATCACCAGCACATGCAACACAGGCTAACCCTGTAATAATACCCTAAAAGGGTTATAACTATTTTAAAGAGGAGTTTTATATATAAATTATAAATATTTATATTGATTATAAATAGTAAAAGTAAAGAAGGGATTTAAGGGCAAGGGAATTAAGAGGATGGGATCTATTATTTATTAATACTTCGTAGTTTCGGATTTACTATATAATTTTAATTATTAATTCTCTAATTTCTAATTTATTATGTTATTAAGCCGTTATTTCGGAATAATTTATTTCTATATTCTATATTATTTATATTTTAATAGAAAAAGAGAAAAGAATTAGTATATTCGTCGAAAAGTATTAGTAAATCGTAAGTTGAATAGGGAGGTTAAGATCCGTATATATCCGGAATTAAAATCTCTATTGAATTAAGTAAAAGATTTTATTACCGAGGGAGGTAATTATCTATTTATTGTTCGACTTTTAGCTTTTAAATTGGTATCCTGAAGAAGATAAGGATAGCCTTAACGTCTACGAAAAGTTTTGGCCGAAAACTCTTTAAATTTACATCAACCAATTTGGCTAAGAGTTTTAAATTATTTCGTCCTTATTACTATTTAATTTGGAGTAGAAAATACTATATAGGAAGAGAGACTAACTCCTTACTATAGAAAGACTAATTTAATTGAAGTAAAGATTATAAGAATTAATATTTTAGAGAGGAGAGTAGATTTATTATAAAATAGTTCCTATCCGTAAAATGAAGACGAAAAATTCTTTATATACTAGTTATTAACTACCTAAAGGAGATTAGAACTAATACTAAAGAATTATACTCTAGTATATTTTCCGAAGATAAAGTGAAGGAATAGATTTAAATATTAATCTTCTTAAGAGGGGATTACAAAGTAAAGAAAGAATAAATTTAGTATAGGAGAAAAGAATTTGGGGTAAGAATTCGAATGTATTCCTCTAAGAAGGAGTATTGTCTAGTCTAAATTGCCTACCTATCTTCTTCTAAATTTCGGAGGAGATCTCTCTCCTTTTATATCCAAAATTCATCCTTAAGACTATTTAGCACCTAACTGAGCAGCTAATCTGCTCCTACTCGTGACGAATCATCCTACTATCCTAATAACCCCTTAGTCCTAACTAAAGGAAAAATGTGAAAAAATTCCCCAAATTACTATTAGAATACTATTACTACCTCCCTTCTCCCCTCTTCTTCCCTCCTCTTTATTCTTAAACCGAATTTAATTTTTTTTTAGCGATATTAATCTATAGGATCCCGAACGTCTTTAACCGGGCTTCAATACCGAAGCTAAAAGGAAAGTAGTACTATCCCGAAAAAAAAAAATTAGCGGGCTAAAAAGTAAGCGATAAATTTATATCGTAGAAAGGCGAATCTATTTATAGGGAAATAACTTATACATTCGAAATTTTATAAAAGAATTAGTACCGTTATTAAAAAGGACGGAGGTCCGGGCAATAGAAATTTAGTAATAGAAATTTAGTTTAATTATAGGCGAATAAAAGGAATTAAACGAGAGGCGAAAAATCGAACAAAATTAAATAAGAGCATTATAAGCGAAAGTAATAAAGAGGAGGCTTTTTATAATTCGTAGAGGAAGGGGTTATTACTAGGGAAATGAGAGCGATAGGGAGAGACTAGTATTATTAAAGGGAGGCGGGAGCAATACGGAGAAGGAGACTCTTTAGGCGTACTTATAGGAGAATAGTAATAGGGTATTGAAAAGAGGGTCAAATATAATATAACGGGTCTATAAGAGTAAGGTATAGTAAGTAGTCGTATAATAATTAAAATACTATATTTAATAAGGAAGAAAAGGAAGGAAAGACTATACAGAAGGTGCAGTCTGGAAAAGGGTTTTATAGACCGTAGTGCCAAGGCCGGGGCAGCCGAGCTAGAGCCTTCGCAGGCGATCCATAACCTGGCATCAGCCAGGTCACAAACCCCTGGGCGCTAGCCCCATGACATACTATAATATCTTTAAACCAATAAACACTATAAGTATAGCTAATTCCTCGAACTTAGAATTCTAACCTCTACTAATAATTATTTAATTTAAACTTTAAAATAAAAATATATTCTAAAAAAGGTTTAAACCTCTTATAAAAATAGTAGGTAGCAATATAAGGGTTCTAAAAAAATATTCCAGCGAAATATAATACGACGCTCATTATCATTAAATACCAACCAAAACTTATAGCCAAGTATATACTTTACTAGACTTTCCTAATACAAATCTACTATACTAAATATAATAAATATTATTAATATACCCAAGAAATTAATATATGATAATAATTCGTAAAATTTCTTAATCTAATATAACCGAATACCTCGAAGTATATTAATAAATCGGGTAATCAAATTTAGTAACCTTCTTAATTCTTTAAATCTAACCTCAAAATAATTATAAAAAGCTTCTTAATAAGTAAATATTTCCTAGTTAAAATTCCAGTCTTTAATATAATACAAACCTTTACTATAAACCTAAGTACGTATAAGAGAATTAAAGGCGACATATCGAAATCTATTATACTTAATAAATCGGCCATTGTACTAACGTATATAATAACGAATATATTTACTATATTCGACCTTCCTTAATCGAAGGGTAAAATATTTACCTATCCCTCGAAAGTATAGACTAGGGAATACCTAAAATAGTAATACTTATTAACGACGAAATTTATTAATAGGTATATTATAAAGGGGGCCTTATTTAATATAATACCGGCGGGGGGGTTCTCGAATAAGTGCTAATACCGGAGCCGGAACCGGTACTGGGTTAGGTATAGAAGCCGGGTATCCCAGTAGGGGATCTGAGCCAAATACTAGAGCTAGAGCCGAAGCGGGACCCGGAGCCGGAACTTCTTAAGGCCGTTAATTATCTAATAGATTTACAATACAGACCGGGAGAATATTCGGGTCGGGCAAAGGATCCACACGAAGTTGTACCTATAATTAAATAATATCCCTAAATAAACGACCTATAAAATCAAGCGCAACACCCATCTCTAGATCAACTTTAGCCAACATCTCTTATAAGGCGGCTTCTTAAAATTCATTCAAATGCCCATCTTCAAACTCTATATTATCAACCTCAATACAATTAATATTATCTATAATATTACCATCTAATAGTAAATAATTAAAACGGGCCTTATTAATTTCAATATCGGTATAGCCAAGATAATATGCCTTAAAGAATTTTAACTATATTTTAACCTTTCGACGGCTAACTTTAAATTCGTTGCGTATTCGACTAATATTTAAATAATTACGGTAATTCCAAAACTAAATTAAAACAATATCGACTTCTTCGGGAAGTCTAAATAATTAAACGCAAATATAAGCAATATTTCGAAGGTAATTAATACAATAACCTTTATATTTATATTATTAACCGCCGAAAGTATAAATATCTAGTAGTATATTAATATAATAATAGAGTAGATATATAAAGGGAACTTGCTATAATAAATATAAATTCGTATAATAAATATTTCCTCTACGGGATTAAGAGCTAGTAAATAGAATTCTTCGTCTACCTTTATAAATATACTAAAATCTATATTATTTTTAACATTAAATTTAAAGGGCTCTTTAAGTCGTAAATCCCTATTAATACAGTAATAACGCTCGCAAATACCTTAAGCATCAACCCTCAAATTAAACTACTATTTATTATAATAGTTACATCTTTCTTATACTATAATATCTAGTATAGTCTGGCAATTGCAAGCCTATTAATAGTACGCATTGGGACAGCCCGAACTGTCATGGGGCTAGAGCCCAGAGGTTAGACTTGGCTGATCAGCCAAGTCTGTAAGGCCTGCGAAGGCTCTGGTTCGGATGCCCCGGCCTTGGCACCACGGTGCACAAAACCCTTTCCGATTGTACCCTTTTGGTGTAGTTTCTTCCTTTCCCTCTTTGTTAAATATAGTATTTCAACCTTATACGATTGCTCGCTGTGCCTTACTTTTATAAACCCGTTATATTATATTTGACCCTCTTTTTAAATACCTTTATTACTGTTCTCCCGTAGGCACGCCTAAGAGTATCCCCCTCCGCCGTTACGATGTTTTAGCAGCTCCCGCAGGTGCTTTAAGCAAATACTTCGCCAGAGTAATACCGATAATTCGTTTTGTCTATCGAATAGTTTATCGTTGAGCTCGCCTCCTTTAAAGCGTCTCCCTCCCCTCTACCCGATTCGCCGGCCCTACGAAAGCTAGTCGTCCCTTATTTTGAAAAAATTCTTAAGGATAAAATAGATCTTAAAACCTGGGTATTTAGTACGTACGCTAAGTTTTATATCGACGGCCTTACTATTAGTAATATAGAAGTGTAGTTTTATTATTTATTTGCTTATTTATTACTTTCCGTTAAACGGCCCTTCGTCGCCTTTTTTAATACCCTATCCTCTTATTCGCTAACTGCCTTTATTAGTAAGCTTCGTTTTATTTATAGTAAAGTTAACGTAAGTAAGAAGGTTAGTTAGGAATTTGTAGCTATACGATAACGATTTAGCGAGTCCGTCGCTGCCTTTTTAGTTCGATATAAGGAAGTATTTTATAGAGTGTAAATTAATTCGTAGTCCGACGTAGCGATAATTAATTTGCTAACTTACGTATTGAATAAAGAATAGAAATAATGGTTCGACGATTATATCGACGTGCTAGAATAGTATTTAATATTATTTATGTATTTATATAAAGCTTAATAGTAGTACTTTTTTAATTTTCTAAAATAATAATAATAACCGATTAATAATAATGGAAATGTGTTAATAAATATTTTTATAATGAAAATAAAGGGGAATAGCGGCGGCGTTTTATTAAAGTTGCGATAATAATAGAATAATAATAATAATAATAGTCTTATTCCCTATGCTACTTATCTATAGCGCCTTATTGGCATGGGGTACTTCTCCTGGTTCTCTAGAGGAAACCGTACGGCGATAAACGCCGTCGGATGAAAACCGCTAACTCCTTTCGGTCGCGAATAAATTGCGCCTATTCTATTTCAATTCTATTTATAGCAGTACTTACCTATTACCTTAATAAATAAATTACTTCCCTTCTACTACTTTTAATCTAATATTAGAATAATTAAAATACCGTTCTCGCACGCTCCTCCTTCCTCTTAAACTACTTATAACAATCGTCCCTTCTTTATCGTTTGCCCCTACTCCCGCTTCGTCGTTATTCCCTAAATTCCTACGATTCTACTAAAATTTATATAAGTATAAGGGCCCTTTCTTTCCCTCTATATAAGAACTCTTCCCCGCCGCCATCTTTCCAATTTCCCCTTCTTCCTTATTTAACTAACTTTTAAAATAACGTTTTCTTCTATTAGCCGTATTCCCGACCGTACATCTAATCCCTTAGGCCTTATAATTTATATTAATTATAATACCGTTAAATATAATATTAACATCGTCCGTATAATAGACTCCCCGTCCCTTAAATTCCCTTATTCTCCTACCCTCCCCTCTTCCCCAACGCCCGAATTCTAAGCCCTTATCCGAATATTAATTTTTAACCCTACCTTTAACCTTTTTCCCGGCCGGTAAATCCTCTTTATTCTTATATTTACTTCCCGTCCTCCCTACTAATTATATTAATTAGCGCCGTCTATTGTATTCTTTATTTCTACTACAACTTAAAATTTACTAATTATATTTATAATACTCCGTCCCTTAATATAATTACGTTCCGTACACTCCTCGCGGAATATATTTACTATATTAATATTAAAACTAAGTTTCCTCCCGCGGTTTTCTTTTCGTTTTCTTCTCTAACGTTCTTCAAAACGCTAGTAAATAAAGTGCTATTTATCCTATTACTAATATAAAATATAAATTAAATACTCCATTAAATTATTATAATGAATATAATGCTGTTTAGGTTATAATTATTATTTTATCTTACTCTTAGAACGATTTTAGTCCCTTAATTCGTCGTTTTTATAGCGCCTATATCGATTTCTTTAAAAATGTACGTAAGCGTTTAACCGTAGACAGTCTCCCGTACGACCTTAATATCCTTCCTCGCTACTAAAATATAAAGAGCGACTCTACTCGCACCGTAGGGAAACTCTATTCGCACCGTAGATAGAGAAGCAAATCTAAAGTTTCTCTATAAGTAAAAGGGCTCTCAATACGTATATTAGCCTAGATTTTTCCTTATTTTTTTCTTAGTTTTCTAAGCCTTATATCACTTATTTACGCCGTATATAAAGCCTTAAATTCGAAGGTACTTAAAACTATTAAAATTTCGGACTGCTAAAGTTAAATATAAGCAAAATCTAGCTAATCTAGAAGCTTTAAGAGGCCTAAGATAGATTGAAAAATCTATAAAGAATCAAGAAGTATTTTAGCCCTACTTTTATCTTTATATACTTTATCTTCACCGAAATAAACGTAGAAGTTTAAATTTTTCTTACGGTGCGAATAGAGTTTCCCTACGGTGCGAGTAGAGTCGCTCAATATAAAAATTAAAAATTATTAATTATTAATATAAAGGATATTATAAAATATTCTTACGGTTGCAGCTTATTAAACTGTTATACTACCGTTACAAACGTTAGAAACCGTTGTATAACTATTATACAACTAGAAAAGCTTCCTTATATACCCCTAGCTAAGTACGCTTATTGAAACACCATGCCCAAGCAAGGAGGAGATGGTAGCCCACGGCACCAAAGGTGTTGTCACGGAAAATCCGCACCAAAGGTCGCGGGCCGTAGGCTCCATCGACGCGCGCGGCGGTGTTTCTATTTATAGGCAGCGAATACGTAAATACGGACGACATATTAATCCGTACATTGTCCGTACGCACTATTCGCACAGTGTCTCGCATTCGATTAATTGGCTAGGAGAGTAGAGAGGCGAGACACTTTTCTATTTTAATGAAAAAAAGCCACTTTTAGGAAATACATTAAAATAAAAAGACTACCAAAATGATCGCCTCGATTAGGCGGCCATTTTGGTACCGGCCATTTTTTTTTCCGATGCTTGGTTGTTGAGACAATTCGAAAAGAAGCCTTTTTCTTAGATTTTGGATAGCGGAAAACTAAAAACGACGAAGTTTTTTTGCCTGCCGGGAATTCCCTGCCTGCCGGCAACTCCCTACCGGCTAGCAACTCCCTACCAGCCGGCAACTCCCTACCGGCCGGCAAATAAAAAAATAAAAAATAAAAAATAAAAATACAAAAATAAAAATAAAAAATTTAAAAAATAAAAAAAAATCAAAAAAAAATTAAACAAAAAAAAATAAAAAAAAAATTAAAAAAAAAATTTAAAAAAAAAAAATTTTTAAAAAAAAAAATTTAAATATAAAAACAAAAATAAAAATAAAAATAAATAAAAAACTAAATGTAAATATAATAAAAAAATAAAAAGGAAAAAATTGAAAAAAATAAAGTAAAAGGAAGGAAAAAAGAAAAAGAAAATAAATATAAAACTGAAAATAAATATCAATAAAAAGGTAAAACTAAATATATATATATATAAAAAAAAAAGGAAAAATAAAAGAAAAATCAAAGAAAAATAAAAGAAAGAAAAGGAAAAAGAAAAAAATAAAATAAAAATAAAAGAAAAATCAGAAACGAGAAGGAGAAAGAGAAAAAGAAAAAGAAAAAGAAAAAGAAAAACTAAGAAAAACTAAGAAAAAAAAAAGATAAAAAAATATAAAAAAAAAGAACAAAAATTTAAAAAGCAAATAAAATAAAAATATATATATATATAAAATCTCCTAGCTTGGGCAGAATGGTGTTTCACTGCCTCCCTCGGGCATATCCAGCTCCGCCCAAGGGAAGACTATTTTTAAAGAATTCGGTACAGGAAAAATTTCGATAATAACTAAGACAAACTCTATTTTCTTCTCGGATATTATAATTTAAACTACTATGAACGTATATTATATAAAATTAGGTAACCGGATTACAGTTAATAGGGCGGCGAAGAACGTTATAGGCCGGATATATAAAGTACGGTATTAGGGTGGTAAGTTGGGTGCTAATATTATCGGCAGATTATATTAGGACGGTTGGGGAATCGGCTAGGGCCGGTTGTAGCGAAAGACTCCTAAGTATATTATTATAAATTATACAATAGTTCATTTTATAGTAATTGCTAGTAATATAATTAACCTATAGATATATACTATTGCATTCGGCACAAACTTTACACTATTAAAAAATATTGATTGGGTCCTCTACGGTGGCTATATAAAATATATAATTGCTAGTAACGGGATTACGGTCACGCATATATCGAGAGCGGTAACAATTCGGATAGATAAACCGCTTATTAATAATATAAAAGATATATATACCGTTACCGCTTTAATTTTCGATAAGTCGTATAATTCGATAGTTGAAGTAAGTAAACTGCTTATTATTATCGTAGAACCGATAAATATTAATAGTCGGGTTTCGGTCGGTAATAAGGTAGTAAATATAATAACGGTAGTATACAAATCTACTAGGCTAGCTTGGGGTCGATTCTTATAGGCTAGGATGTTGTTGTATAATTAATATAGCTAGTAATAAAGTAGGTAAAATATCTGCGTTAGGCTCGGTACGCCGGCGATAACGATGATTACATTATATCTAGTTTCTTTTTCGACGAGTTTGAGTAGTCTCTTCGTTATCTTATTGAATATTAATATTAATTTAGTCGTTAAAGTATTAAAATAGAAGGTATAAGGTACTTATAAAAACTATCTACCGAACTTATATTAAGTATCCCGTATAGCCCGGCTAGCCTTAGACTAAATTACTTAGTATTAGGGAGTATAAATTCTAAACTACGAAAGGTTAGTAGTAATTAACGGAATATTATATAGTTGTAGCTCCAATCTAGGCGGTTGATCCAGACTAGCGGCTCTTTAAGCCGGCTAGGGTTGGACTACCTATTGAGGTACCTATTTTTACTATTATTATCTAGCCTCGAACTCTTGACGCGTAATAGTTTAACATTAGCCTTATTATTATTACTAATATACACAGTCTATTAACTCTTATATAGAAATATCAACTTCCTTACTATTAAATCGTTAACGACAGAGTCGTTAGATTACCGCGGGCTAGGGTTAAAATAGGACCAGAACTTAAAACGGGGCTAGAGCTGGAGCCAAAACTAGAGCCGGAACTTAGAAAAATTAAAGGTCAATCGGTATACAGCAGTTAATTCGGGTTCGGGTATTTCCGGGGATAATAATATAGCATCTCCGGGACTTCTTTTATTACTAATAACCGGATTAACAGTAAATCGCAAACTAAATTATATTCGACGTCGTTAAAATCAATCCTAAGAAAGGAAAAAAGTTAATTATTTATAATATAGCCTAATTACCAACCAATCGTCTAATATACCTAAATCGCACCCGCAACCCCCCGCGGCCTAAATCTTAACCTTCGAAAGCACTATTCACCCGTAAGTAATAGAACGACGCAGTATATTAGGACTCCTAATAACATTTACGCATTTTAAAGGATTTACCATTAAATAGACAATACTAATTAACTAGCTAGCTAATGTGTAAAGTAAGGATATAAGGACTTACAAAGGTACATTTATTACAACAAACATTACAAGTGACTATAATTACATTAAGATTATTTTTAACTATAAAAGCTAATATCGGCTTCTTCCTATAATAATAATAGTACCTCTAAAACATAGTCTTCCCTTGGGCGGAGCTGGATATGCCCGAGGGAGGCAGTGAAACGCCCATCTTCTAAAATATTTATTTGTTAAGTTTTTTGGAATCGAAATTTCTCCCTTACTAGAGGCCGCGTTACGCGGCCTCTAGCTGTCAACCTAACTTTTCTAATTTTAATTTTAATTTTATTTTTACTTTTTATTTTTAATTTTATTTTTATTTTTATTTTTATTTTTATTTTTATTTTTATTTTTATTTTTACCAACTATCCACGGTCGCATTCACCACGGTGAGTCGCATTCACCACGGTCGCATTCACTACGGTCGCATCCACGGTCGCATTCCAAAGAAAACTCTTCTTTTCGATTTTTCTCAACAACCTGACCTGGTAACACAATGTAAAAAGCACCAAAATGACCGCATAATTGAAGCGAACATTTTGACGGTTTTTTCATTTGGATGTATTCCTTCGTTGAGAAGAGGTGTTGCCGGGAGCGTTTAATATATAGGCCTCGAGTTCAGCTGAGTTGCAGAATTTCCCGATTGGGATGATAGGCTCCGCAATTAATTGCATTTGGCCCAGTATAGACAGAACCGCCGCTCCTTCCAGTTTCGGCGCTTCGATGGGTGGGCCTATAGACCACGCGACCTTTGGTGCGGTTCTTCCATGACACCTTTGGGCCCGCCCCGATCGAAGCGCCTCCATGGTGGAAGGATGGGCGTTTCAATAAATACATCACTAAATACTTAACTCTACTCCTAATTACTAGGAAGCGGCTATTAACTAAGATCCATCTTAATTAATTAATTATTTAACTAAATAACCGAAGTTTAATTAATTAAATATAGTAGGACCGAGTCGTACTAATTTAGCTAATAAATAGAAAGAATAAAAGCCAAAAAACCAAAAAACCGGACAATAACGTCACTCTTCTAACTTCAACCAAATAAACCTTATACCAATATATTAATATTAATATCTTCGTCCGACTACTCTAAAAGAAAATATTAATAAAAGAACCGGCAAATAGGAAGGAAGGCGACTAACCTTTAACTACCAATTTAAATACGCGGCCACTCTTCAAAATATGATTCTAACTATCCAATTAAATTAATTGAAACGCCCACTCCTTCACCAAGCTTCGTCGTCGGGCCCACCCCCAGGGTACCACAATTGGATCCGCACCAGAGGTCGTAGTCCGTAGGCCCACCACGAAGCGATGGAAGGAGCGGCGGTTCTATCTATTCTAGGTCGCCCTACAAAATAATTGCGGAGCCCATATTCCTAATCGGGAAATTCTACGACTCAACTAAATTCGAAGCCCGTATATATAGATACAATATCGTATTTAATATCGTATTTATCGTAACATTATTTAAAAATAATAATAATCATCTATATCAAAAATTTACTATTGTACGCATCGTAATTATTTTATTATATCTCCCGTTTTATACGCAGATATTTATTAAAATACAGTCGTAGTTTTATTGTAAACGTTATTTTCTATATAAATGTTTACGACCGTGATCGCGCGTAGAATATTACGACTGTAGTCCCTTGACCGTAATTCAATTTACGTGCTTAAATCCCGCGCGCGAATTGCCAGAACTTTAGCTCTCCCGGTAATTCGCTATCCGGTTTACTAGCAATTCCCCTTCGCGGTAATTCGCTAACGCCGATAAGCTAATAAAACGTTACAAATTATAAATACCTTTTATACTTTCTATTTTTTAATTTAACTAATATAAATACTAATATTAATAATATTATTTTTGTTATCGTTATATTTTAATTGTACAATATTAAAAATTATTTCGAATCTTTAAAATCTATTAATTTCAAGCCGTTAAACGATTGCGCCGTTATTTATACAGGTTTTGCCGAAGTGCGCGCATATTACTTTACGTTTATAGCGTATACTAAGGAAGGTATATAACTGCCTTAAAAATATTATTACTACTTTCTATCTTTTAATATTAATAAAGCAATTGCAATCCCCCTTACTAATTATTACCCTTTCTATTTTAATACTGATACCGCTATTTACAATAAATAAATAATCGCGATTACTACTAGACCTACCCAGAATTTCCCTAGTAATTAGATTGTTAGGAAATTTTTAGTATTTATTAGCTCCTTCTTAGAAAAATATAAGAACCCCTCTCCCTTCCCCTTTCCTATTTCTCAAACTTTTTCCCCTTTATTATATAACTTTACTTCTAAAATTATTTCATATTAAGTTCGGAAATCTTTTAATAAGTTATTAAGAACCCGGAGGTAATTAAAATTAGTATCTAGATTTTAGGTAATTGTACCCTCGGGGTTAGTCCCTCTATTCCTTTCCCTTCTATTTTCGCCCGCTAACTTTATTATTGATAATAGGGAACGAGAAAATTAAAGTCTATTATTGCCGAAGTATAGTACTACTGAGAAGGTATTAATTTAGTAAGTTTCCCATTCCCTTACCCCTTATTTATATTTTAACTCTTTCGGTTTATTAATTTCTTTTCTTTTCTTTTATATAGGCGACGAGCGACGAAGCCAACGATTGTACTAATATTATTACCAAGTTTAATTAGTATTATTACTATTCTTCATTAATATCGTTACTATTTCTTGGTTAATATCTATACTTTACCGACCGGCGTTCTCGATTTTATTAATATAAACCCGCGGCGGTATATTGTATTAAATAATTATTGCGGCGAGGAAAAAAATATTCCCGCTTATAGTTGGGAGAGTAGGTTTCGACTATATTGAAATTTAAAATAGGAATTTAACGTATTATATTAGATAGTTAGAATCTTACTTTAAAGAGTGGCCGTATATCCAAACTAGTAGCTAAAAATTAATCGCCTTTCTTGCTATTTGCCGGTTCTTCTACTAATATTTTCTTTTAGAATAACCGGACAAAGATATTAATATTGATATATTAATATAAAGTACTTAATTTACAATACGTAAGCTATTTAGTTAAAGTTGGAAGAATAACGTTATTGTCCGGTTTTTATCCGGTTTCTTAGCTTTTTGGCTTTTTAGCTTTTATTCTTTCTATTTATTAGCTATAATATTGCGACTCTGTCTTATATTTAGTTAATTAAATTTTAGTTATTTAATTAAATAATTAATTAATTAAAATAGATTTAAATTAATAGCTTAAACCGCCGCCGCTTAGTAATTAATAGATAATATAAAAGTATAGTACTTATAAAAAGATTAAACCAATTTAAGTATTTATCGGTAAACGAGATTCTAATAATTATACCGCAATATACGACGTCTATTATAATAAAGTAGTAAATTAATATCACTTCTTTCTTTTATTTATTTACCGTTCCTCTCCCCTCTTATTAGCTAACTAGCCAATTGGTATTATTATCACAGGATTACCTGTGATAGCACATAGCATTGGGCACTATATGGTCGAGTCTATTGGCTATTGGCCAATAGGACTGCATACACGTACGCATTAGTAGGCTTCGGTCTAGATCTAGGGCACGGTACAGCCTGCCCTATATCCAGACCGCACTCCTCCCTCCTCCTTCTTTCCTTCCTCGTACACCTACGTTTATCCTACCTCACCCTCAACGGTGTTACCCCGTGATAATTATTTATTTAATAGTAAATCTTTTAAAAGTGTAAATCCTACTTGGAATCTTAGTATACCGCATTATTCTATTACCTACGGGTGAATAGTACCTTCGAAGGTTAAGACCTAGGCCGCGGGGGGGGTACGATTTAGGCAATATTAGCTAATTATTTAGCTAGTAATTTTAAATAATTAATATATTTTTAGATATAGATTTTTAAAAATAAATATAGCTCTATTCGATCTTTAACTTCTAATACTATATTAATAATTATTAATAATAAAAGACTCCCTGCCGATACTTTACTTTCTTTATTAGAAAAAGGCCGCGTTAAGCGTAATTAACGTTTACCAATCCTTTAAGAATTTTACAATACCGTTTAACCCCCTTAAGTTCTAACTTAAATTCCGGTTCCGGCTCCGGTATTCCAACGCCCGGCCTTTTAAAGTCCGGCTTTCCTACGTTTCGATCCCCGCTAATAACGATTCGAAAGCGAAAATATCGAAATATTTATTTACGAATTAATAGACTTTAAATATTAATAATAATAAGGTAGAGGGCGTTAAGTTATAATACGTAAGGAATTTAAAATTAAATAATAGTAATAATAATAATAAGAACGTATTTAATTATAATAGGTTCGACAATTAGCTTAGTATATTGGTTAATAATAAGGACAATGGCAATTATAGCTTTTTGAACGGTAAAGGTAATATTAATTCTAATATTCTTAGAACTAATGATTTAATTAATAATTTAAACGATAAATAAGAAAGAAATTAATAACGTATTTTAATAAGATTATAATACTATTCAGCGTATTTAAAAGGAGGTTAGATAACGCCTTATTAATAAATAAACTACTCGATTGCCGGCTATACGGTTTGTTTAGGAAGCGCTACCAAATTAATAAACTTAATAACCGCCGAAAATTTACTATTTTAAAATATATAAATTTAAATTCTAACAGATTAAAGATAAGGTTATTGTCACAGGCATTGCCTGCTCCTTATAGATAGATAGGGGTGCTGTACTGCATTAGTGCAGCCAGCTGAGTACAGCTGTCTAAGTGCAGCACAGCTAGCACGCATGGTGCCGCCCTGTGGACCTATAGCCATAAGGCTCTATACAATCATAGTAACAATAGTCTCAGAGAGCTACTGTCACCAGCACATGCAACATAGGCTAACCCTATGACATGTATATATTTTATACGGATAAAAGAATTAAAAATGGAAATTCTTTAAATTAGAAGAATCGTACTTAAACTAATAAAATCGATTATATTCTTGAAGGTTTAATTAAATTAGAAATTCAATTACCGAATATACGTAAAAGCAATAAAAAAAACAATTTTAAATATAAATAAATATATTAATATAATTAGTAATGAAGATTTAAAATTACTTTTTATACTAATACCGTTGAGAGGGTATTGTAAAAGCACAGTATGTGTGTTGATTAAAAGTGTGTAAATTAATGATCTAGGAAAGATCTAGAGAGAGGGGAAATCGCGATAGTCTATAACTATATGTGCGCGATCCTTATCTAATCTATAGGACCCACCCTAAGTAGGGATACGACCGCGGCAATAGTAATGCCGTAGCTAATTAACGACTATTATTGACAAGTAACAACACTACCGATACCAATCCGGTATTAAATGCCGGCCGTAAAAAGAAAATATTATTATCCTTAGTAGTTATAAATTAATATATATATATAAATACCTTCATTTTCGAGGCTTCAAAGTCCTTCCGTATAATAGAGTTTTTCCTTCCTCCTTATTCGTAAAGGTTACCTTTTTACGATTACGGGATTTAGTCGTAGCTATAGGATTATAATATCTTTTATAACGTTTCTAATATTCTTATAATAATTTTTATACGTTACTTAGCGCTTCCTCCGGCAGTTATTTATTGTATTTATATTTAAAGCTTATTTATTTAATTAAAAATTTCTAACCTCCTATTTTAAAATTTCGATTATAATTCAAAATTACATTTATCTCCTATTCCCTTTTATCGTTCGAATTAGTTTAATTATCTTTTATTAGGCCTAATAGAAATTATATCCGATAAAACGGATTGTCGTCCTAGGGACTTCTCTTAAAATAGGTTATTAAAATAATTAGGTAATTGCCTACTATTTCCGGGGGGAATTCGAATTTGTATATTAATTTACTAATTTATATTATAATTCGAAATGAATTAGCGCGCTATTAAAAATATTTGTATAAAGGCCGACCGGGGAAATAATATCCCTTATATAACTTTATAAATACTTTATTTCTTATTTAAAATTCGCGAAGCGGGTATTTACTATTATAATATTTCTTAGCCCGGGTAATTATAAAATCTATAGTTAAATAAATATCTTCCTTCAAATTATCCTTTAATACTTTATAGTCTTAAAATCTATAGTTAAATAAATATCTTCCTTCAAATTATCCTTTAATACTTTATAGTCTAAGGCGGCGGGGATATCCTTTTTTGTAATTATATCTAAGGGTCTTAATAGTTTAAAACCGAATAATTATTTGTACGGGGAAGATTTAAACGGTTTAAATATAAATTATTGAAATTCTATTGTAGGCTAGGCAAAATTTCTACCCAATTTAAATCGGGCTTTATAAAATAATAGTATTTAGAAACGATTTTTACTTCTTAATTGCGCCTCTTTGCTAAGCTATTTCTTTAGGGATAATAAATAGTAATTATTAATAGTTTAATCTTTGTAATAAACTATATACCCTTTTAAAGTTTTAATATAAATTTCTAATCCTTATTAAATACTATAATTTAAAGTATACTCTAATTTCCTAATAATAATTCTCTTATTAATACTCGTCCTTGATTTTTTACTATATATGTAGAATAACCGGGGATAAACCGATTGTATTTATTAATATAATAAATAATTAATATAAGGGTATCGAAGAAATTAAATCCCTTTAAATACTATAGTATACTAACGGTTCGGACTTCTAGTAAATTAATAATAAAATTTAATATAATAGTGCGTATAGGCAATGTATATTCGGGATTAATTAGTTAATAGTCGCCTATAATTATTTTTTTATCGGTTCGGTTTAATTAATACGCCGGACAATAACGAACGTATTTTATAACTTAATAAATTTTCTTTATTATAACGTAGTCCTTCAAATTATATAGTATCTAATTTCTACTGAAATAATACTTTTCGTCGTATATAGTTACTAAAATTATTAAAATTATATTTTTAAGTACATATAGCCTCTTCGTTTTATCTACGGATATATTATAAAATAGGCCGTCTACTATTTCGAAGGGGTACCTAGCGCTTAAAACGACGCTATCGACTTCGGTAACTCCCCTATAGGTTCGGATATCGGCTATAATACTAATATATTTAAAATTAGTTTTATATCCCTCTTTAAATTCCTTTTTTATCGATATATTTATTTAGGCTTCGGCGCGTACGAACTAAATTTGATCTAGTATAGGGATTTTATTGGATCGTCTATTTTCGTTGCCCTTTACTTTTAGCTTATTTAAAATATTGGGAATAAAATTCAATTTACTTACGATATAATAAATTTATAAATTATACTATAAAAGGTAAATAAAAATATTAATTAACCGGCGGTTTCCTCTATTTATAAACGAAATATTAAAGGTAGTTTACTCGTAAATCCCTTTCGTAGCTATATAATTAATAAATATAATAATAAAGTAATTAGAAGAATAAAGTAGAGTATATAAGCGCTTAACTACCTATATTAAATATATAACCTCTATTTCGGAAGGGCTATACTTTATTTTAGCCTTACTAAGGGCCTTATTTAAGAATATAATAGGTAATACCTTATTAGCCGGGATAATTATTCTAAAAGCTTATTTAAATTCGTCCTTTAAATAATATAAGACTATACTATAGCTTCGTTCTAATAATCTATCGATTCATAAAAATATTTATTTATTTGGATCTAAATAATATAATTTTATATTTTTACAAATAGCCTTTTATATTACTTCGAAGGCCGCTAATTCTTCGGGTATAAGTTAATATATTATTTGAGAGACTTCCTCGGCGGGCAGTGCCACTTTCCTATGCGGGCAGTGCCTAACAGCCCGTATAGGGAATTTTATATAGGCATCCCTATACGGGCAGTACTATACTAATCCTTAACCCTATAAAGTAATAGTTATTTAGTATTAAAATAACGTCGCTATCGCCGTTGCTTTTTACCTTACTTTAATAAAAAAATACTAAAAAAAGGATTTCAATACGGCTTATTTTGCGCGCCCTAGTCGAATTATCTTATAGATACCCCGCCGTAGCGTAATATAGTAAGCGTACTAATATTGGAATTGAATTAATACGAATTGTTTTGGTAGAGTTATGTGGTGTTTAATGGGTGTTGTAAAGAAATCCCGCAATATCGTAATGGCTGTACTGTAAATCGCTGTTACGATAGCTACAAATCGCTAAGTTCGACGTTGCAACCGCCAAGCAACCATCATTTTCCAAGGTTAGGGATTAGTATAGTACTGCCCGTGTAGGGATGCCTATATAAGATTCCCTATACGGGCTGTTAGGCACTGCCCGCATAGGAAAGTGGCACTGCCCGCCGAGGGATTCTCTTATTTTAATATAATAATAAATTTATTTAAATAAATTATTTAATACGATAGCGCTTAATTTCCGGCTTACCGCTAAAAATTCAACTTTATAATTTTAGAAAGGCTTAGAAATCTTACCGTAATAAGGAATAAGCTAACGAAAAAATTTAGTACTCCTAATATATATTTTTAACGCCTTCAGAGTCTCTAAGAATATTAGGTTGCGGAAAGCCACTATCCTTTCGCTATAGTCGTTAACTTAAGGGCATTAACCCGGAAATTAAAGAATTCTACGTTCGGATATATAATATAATTCTTTTTAAGGGAAAGGACTAAATTTCGCAACGTAAATAGTTTAAAAACTTAATTCAAATAATTTAGATAATCTTCTATAGAATTCGAAAAGATAATAATATTATCGATAAAGGCCCTATGAAAATACAATATCGCTACTAATAACCAATTTATAATTTTTTATACGTAAACAGAGGAATTACAATAACCTATAAGGGTTACATTTAGCTATTCTAAACCGCGTAGGCTAATAAAGGTAAATTTATCCCTATATTATAGCTAAACGAAGAATTAGTAAAAGAATACTATTATATCGATAATAGTAATAAAAGCCTTACTACGTAAAAAGGTAATAACTTCGGATTAGAGGGGTAAAAGGTAATAATTTAATATAATTACTTTATTGAACGCTCTTAAATCGATAATTACTCTTCCCTTCTATTACCCTTTTATAGTGCGCTATATAACGAAAATAGGATAAGTAAACACGGTAGCCTTATTAACTTAATTTATTTTATTCTATTTGTAAAGCGCTTTAAATATTTAATTAAATACTTTATAATCCTTTTTATTTAATAGGTGAAATTAGGTATAAATATACTAAATTTACTATTTTTCTACTAATAGAATCCTTATTATATTTTTTTTATTTATTTTAATTACTCCTCTTTTTTTTTAGAGGTTAGGGTATTTATCGATAATTTCTTCGATTTTGGCTATTAATTCCGGGTTTTAAGCGTAAATATAAATTGTTTATTCTATAACCTTTTTTATTATATCGGCGGACGTCTTTAGATTAAATATAGAATATTTACTTTTAGCCTTAAATTTATCTAAACTATGGAGGGAAACCCGTTTTACTTTAGGCTCTACTCCTTCCTCTTCTATAATTTCCTATACTATAATATCCGGGTCTTCGGCTTTAAATTCTTGTCAAATTTATTCGTCTATTATATTATTAATATAAACGTATTTATTATTATTTTTTAATTTTAACCTATTCGATTATATTAAAAGTTCGGATAACCGGGACGTTACATTCGGTATTTAAGGCCGAAGGCTCCTTAAGGGCTCGAATCGTAAAATCTATTACTATACTCTAAGTTAAGGCTAAATAACTACTATTTATAGCTTAATAATACTACTTATATAGAATTACTTAGAGATAATTATAGTACCGTTAATCGTATTATTAACGAATATAATTAAAAGTACTTTAGAATTAATTACAATATTCACTACTAGGGCGTACTTAAAATTTAGTATAAAGTATTATCCTTTAGGCAATTCTTTAAAGTCGATAGGTATATAACTTAATTAGCCGGGTAATAGAATTATTTTATATATAATAATTATTTTTCTAATATAAAGTTTAGCGTTTTCTTAACCTATAAAGTCGACTATAAAATTATCGAAGTCCCGGAAGGTAATTATATTTATTTTATAGTCTATATTTATTATATAAGAATATAGGAAATTATTACCGAATAGTACGTTAGGCTCAAATTTATCTACTACTTAGCCTCCTTTCTTAAATTTTATTAATATCGGGTAGCCTTCCTTATTAAAGAGAAAGTCTTTTCGCACCGTCGTAAATGTCTTTTCGCACCGTTATCGAAAAAGGCTTTTAGAGGTAACTCAGCCAAACTAAAGCCGTAGTATATAAAAAGTACATCGAAATTTTTATTTATTTTCCTTCTACAATATAACATGTCCGGCGTACCTAGGCGCCCTCTATAGCCTTCAATACACAATAAAATAAAAAAGAACTATTTATTTCCTTTAAATTTGGAATATTTACATTGAGTCTTTCCTTTAAGTAGATACGTCTACGGCCACTAGACTATAAAATAGAGTAGAAAATTACAAAAATTCTAGTACTATTTTCATACCGACAACTTCTTTTTTAGCAAAGTTATACTTAGTGGTATTTTGGACGACGGTGTATAAAGACATTTGCGACGGTGCGAAAAGACTTTCTCTTATTAAAACCCTCTGAATAAATTTTAAAAGTAGCCTATTCGGTAATATTAATTAGGTTTCCGCTAATACCTTTAATTTTAATATATTTAATTTTAATACTGTAGATTAGGGTTTTTAGGAATGGTTTACTAATTAATATCCGCCCCGTTCTTAAGTCTATATAAATTTCGTTCGTCTTTCCTTTTAAATACAGACGAATATTAACTTTTATATATATAAAATTAAAGATAAGACTATTATTAATTTTAATTAATACCGTCTACGGAGCTTCCTTTATTTATAGGGGGAGGGATAACCTAAGGATAGGCGTAGGGGCGACGTAAAAAATAGAATATAATTCTTCCCCTACTATTTTACTTACCTAGGCTAATTTATATATTTTTAAATATTTGAATAATACGTTTTATAATATTAATATTTTTCTATAGTAATTATAAATTCGTTATTTTAGAGCTAAAAAGGATAATATACAAAAACGCTCTATTTTTACCACTTTAAAAATTGCGTAAGATATTTTATATTACTACCTTTTAACTTTAGTATTAATATTTTTATAATATTTGCAATATCGTTTAAAGGTTAATATTAAAACGAAATAAACGTTAATTACAGAATTATTATTAAAAGTATTTCTTTATACTTTAATACTAATTATAACGTAATTTATTTAATAAAATTAATATTTATAGTTTAAGTCTTTATTATAATTTTAATCGCGGCTACAATCCTAGCTTCTATTACAATTTTAATTATTTAGGCTATAATTATTTTTATAATCCTATTATTAGTTACTTCTATCGGCTTTTCTATAACAGTTATAATTACAATTTTAATTGTAATTTCAATATCTATTTAATTAATTACCTCTATTATTACTTTAGCGGTCGGAAGAGCCGCGTATTCTATTATATTTAAAATCGTTAGAATTAATTCTAATTATAGTAATAAATATATCGTTAGCTTAAAATATTTTAATTATATAATTAAATAATTTCTCCGTATCGAACGGGGCTTTGAAGTATTATTTAGTTCGTAGGTCGAAGTTTAATTAAATTTATATTATTATTCTATACTAATTATTTAATAAATTATAACCTATAATACTTATTGCGCGGGCGTACTTAAACTACTTTTAAACGTATAAAGTAAATATTCCTTTATTACTATTAATCTTAAATAAAAGAAATAGTTTTAATTAAATTTAATTATAGTAGTAGTAGCGTTAAGTTTAAACCGTTCTACTAACCTATTAAAGAGGACGTAAATACTATTACTAATTTAGTTTTTTTTACTAACTATATTAATTTCGGTTAATTATTAGACCTTAACTAATTTATTTAGTAAGGCCTAGAATATTTTAATTATTTAACAGCTTATTTTATTATTTGCGCCTTTATTAACGAATAATAGGACTTATTTTTAGAAGGCGTAGACGTTTATATAAATATTACACTTCGGATTAATAATAGAGGAGGTCTACTCGTACTGTTGGAAAGGTCTTATCGGACTGTGGTCCAAAAGTTCAACTAAGTGTAACTTTCCCAAATGTAGGCATGCAGATAAGCAAATTGTATATTTACACTCCTAGAATTTAACCTAATTTTACTATTTTAGTTACGCCTCCGCGCGGGCTTCAAATGGTATAAGGTTTATAGGTCGAGGTTTTGAACTTTAGAAATCCACTTTTTTATAAAAAGAGAGGTTAATATAGGGGGTCTATATACGGGAGGAGTACTTAAATATACTATTAAAAATAACAAAAATTCTAAGCTATTTTATACTATCATCGGCCTTTATTTATATAAGTTACTTAAAGATTCCTATTTTAGACCACAGTCTGATAAGACCTTTTAGACAGTACGAATAGACCACCTCTAATAATAATTCTAATATTATTAGGGTTTAAAGTATTAAAATTAAAGAAACCTACTTCTTTATAGTTTATTTTATAATATTCTTCCTTATTAATCTTAATATTATTATTATTGGTCTTATACACGCTAACTATTGTCTAGTCTACCCAGTAGGCATGCGGTGCTACTTCTATTCGTAGTTAGGGGGAAAAACCGTACCTTACGGCCGGGTAAAAACCCCTTACTTCGCCATCGCGACGGTCGTACTATAGCCGTCCGCCTATAATCTTCCCGTACCCGGCCCGCCTATACTACCTCGTTATATTTATAATTCTTCTATAATATTTCCCGCTAACGAAATTAACTTATCCAATAGTAGGGTTAAAGTACTTAAAGCGAAGGCCGCTAAAATTTCTAATAGTAAACTAAAGGCTACCGCATCGGCCCCAACCGTATTCTACACTCCTTCTAACCGGAAGGTTAAGGCTATTACCCGCGCTATAATTAAAGATAACCTCTTAAAGGAAATTAAGGTTAATAGTATTAAAAAATACGAAGCCGCTATAATTTATTTGTACTTTTTAACGGATAATATTTAATATTTTTAATATATTAAAGTATTCTACCGTATAATTCTGCGCGCGCTCTATAATTATTTATCGTTTTACTTTACTTATAATAAAGTTCGTTATTTTATCGATCCTTATAAGTTCCGTCGTTATTCCGGTTCGATATTATATCGGAATTATCGCTAATTCTATATTAATTAAGCCGCGTATTATTTATAAGCGTTATAGGCGTACTTAGCTAGGGGTATATAGGGATGCTTTTATAGTTGTACAACGGTTTCTAAGATCTGCAGCGGTGGTGCAACGGTAAAGAAAATTCGCAACCGTGCTGCAACCGTACTGCAACGGTAAAAAAATCTGCAACCGTGCTGCAACGGTTGCAACATCTGCAACCATAGGATTTTTGCATACATGACGTAATTGGACCCACCTTCCTCGAAAAATTTTTAAAATCCTTCCTTTCTACCTTCCTCCTTTAATATCGAACTTCCCCTTTATAGGGAAGCGAAAACGACTAAGTTTTTGTTTCATTAATAACCCTAACCCTAAAAATAAAAAGGGTATTAAAATGAGCGCTATTTCTTGGCGGTTATTTTGCACCCGGCTAGAGGTCCGTGCGCCCTCTATTTGACGAGAAATCTTAGTTTAAAAAAAATTTTACCGAACGGGTCTTTAGAAGAAAAAAAATAAAAATAAATAAATAAATAATATTAAATTTCCCCTTAATAAGTAAGAAAAACTAACCCTTTCCTTAAGCAATTTGGCCTAGTGGCCAAGTGGTTAATTAAGTAGTTCTTTATCTTCAGACTCTTGTTCGATTCCTCGCTGTGACAAAAATTTTTGTTCTTTTCAAATTAAAAAAAAAAAAAAAAAAAAAAAAAAAAAAAAATATTAGCCTAGATTCGCGATTTCCCCTTGTGAAAGAATTTTTTTGGCAATTACGTCATATGTGCAAAAATCCTATGGTTGCAGATGTTGCAACCGTTGCAGGACGGTTGCAACACGGTTGCAACTTATTAAACCGTTGTACTACCCTATCCAAATCTACAATAGTAGTAAATTTTTATACCGTTGTATAACTATTATACTACAGTAATTTGAACCCTTATATTGTTAGGTAAGTAGTAAGCGTTCCGAAATATATTTAGGCAATTATTATATTAGTACTATTTGCGCTTTCGTTAAAATTATATTCGAAATTCGTTATATTCCCGCTAATATTCTGGTACTTTCTTCGTTATCCGACGCCCTTATTAAAGTAATTTTTATATAATATACGGTTATTAAAGTTAAAAATACTAACGACGCTGTCTCGACTCTTAATAATAATTAGAATAATATTATAAAAATTTTTTGCCCCCTTATTACTTCGAAAAAGCGGAAATTAGAAACCGACGTTAGCGGCTGTAATATAAATATTAGTATTATTTATTATAATATTACTGATGCATGGAAACCGGGTGATGAGATCAGCGTAGCGCGTTAACGTGATTATAATATTGTTGTTAATTCTAGGAGAGATCTAGAATCAGTACGTCAATGCGCACGGCTATATATACATATGTATATAATATATACCTACCCTGCGTCAAGCGCAGTAGGCAGGGGGGTCCCTCTATAAGGGAAGCTACGTATTAATGCCCCTCTTAGAGAAAAAATAGTAATATCTTTATCGCTATATATATATAAGCGCCTATTAATTAGGCTTAATTATAGCCTTCTACTACACTACTTTATTAATATCGTTAACCAAGGTTTCCTAAATAAATACCTCCCCTAATTTATATTTGAATATATATCTTCCGTTTTTTGTTTTTAAGAAATCTCTTTATTTAATATTAATCGCCCTTTCCTTATTCCTTCTACGTTCTAATACCACTCCTTTAATAAATTCCTATAGATTTTTAACGTCTACTTTCTTCTATTATTCTAATTCTTTAATCCTTCCCTTTAAATCCTTAATCTCCTCTTACATTTCTTCGTACTTCTTCTTCTATTCCACTATAATTTTCTTTATCTCCTTTCTCACTTCGGTAACAATAATAGTAATTAATACTTTAACTTCTATAATAGTAATAAAGGCCCTATTATTATTTGTAATCGATTCGAAATCGTCCCCACAAATTTTAATTAGTTTATATATATTAATAATTATAATATTAACTAACTTACTCTTAACCTCCTTATTCGACGTAGCGTATTTAGAACGGGTATTATTAATAATAATCTTATTAACGGCCGTATTTTCGTTAATAGGGTCGTTAATTATTTAATCTACTAAATTATTTCTAATATTTTATATTACTAAGTTAGTAACGGGTTTAATTATATTAAGGCTCGCGTTTAATTTCTAAGTAGGTTTCCTTTATTTAGCCTTTAAAGCTTTAATATCCTAATACTACTAAAACTTTTTATTTATAGTATATTATACTTTATTAATTAGTAGCAAATTAATATCGGTTTTTAAGGAAACTATTTTTATATTAAAAGAGTTACGGATTATTAATATTTTTACTACTATAACGATATTAGTAGGCGACTCTATATTGATTTTACATTATTCGAAATTATAAAGTAGATTTTTACCTAATTTGGATATCTTTCTAGGCTTATTTCCTATAATATAAACTTTTAAATCCTAACTATATTTATTATTGAACTCCTTTTAATTCTTAGGAAGGTGACGTTTCGCCTTCCGGTTATCGTTTAATATTTTACGGATTTCCGAATAATAGAGGATTATTATTATAATTTAAACGTTTAGCTCCGGAATTTATAAGAACTTCTTATTTTTCGCTAGTATATACTTTGGATTAAAATTAACGCTCTTCCACTTATTAAGGACATATTTATTAAAAGTTTTAAAAATTAAATACTAATTAATCTTTTAAATACTATATTTCTATTTACGGCCGAGGATTACTATAATAATCTTTAAGTCCCAGTTTTTTAGAATGCTACTAAAGTCCTTAGTGAACTAGATTATAATTTTAATTTCGTCGTTCGCTTTATATTCTCTATATTAATTAACGGAGATTTTTACGGTAATTTCGGCTTCTTCGTTATCGGGCGTCTTTTTTTTACGAAAATTTAATCTAATTAGCCTTACAGCTTCGTACGCTTTTTAGTCTCTCTTAATATTTATTATAAATTTATCGAATATTATAAATAGTTGCTATATATATTAATTAAATTTAGAAAAGAGTAATAGTAAATATAAGAGGGAGAAAGAAAGAGAAAGAGAGAAGGAGAGAAAGAGAATATATATAAGCGAAAGGGAGTAAGATAGATAGAAGGAAAATAAAGTAGTTTATAAATATTCGAAAGCAATACGAAATTATAAGGGAGAATTATAAGAATTTAATAAGATTTCGGTATATAAATTGTAAAATAATATAGTAAAGTAGTAAACTTTCGTAGAAAAGTGGGGTAAAGAAACGGAATAAAAACGCAGCCTTAAGTGCAATATAAGGGAAGCCTTACTTCGATATTAGATTTAGGAATTTTAATAACTTCCCTTCCTTATTCTTTTAAAGGCTCTTCCTATACTGTAGCAACTTTTTTCCCTTTCCTTAGTTTTTTAAGTTTAAATTCCTTTTCGTTAATAAGATAAATATTATCGTATTTATAGAATAGGTTTAATACGTTTTATAAAAGGGTAGGACGTAGTATATATAAATTCTATTAATTCTAATATCCTTTCTATTTAATAAAATATTTAAAGATTAGGCGATTATACTTAAAGCTTATACGCCGACTAAAAATCTTATTAATTTCGTATTATTCGTCGTTATTTATATTTTCTTCAACGACTTTATTTAAATTTTAAAAACGACGGCCGAAAGGATCTTCTTTAACGGGAACGGGTATTAGTTACATAATTAATATAATATAATAATTTTTCCAATTAGCTACGAAATTGAATTCGACCGCTAATAGTCCTTTAACGCTAATAACCTTAAAAGGTCCTACTCGTTATTAAAACCACTTCCTTAAGGGCTTTCCTAATAAATAATAATTGTAATATAGTCGTAAATATACCTAGTCTCTAACCTTAAACTTGGCCAATATTATTTTTTTATTATATTTCATTTTAATTACGGCTACTATATAAACGATAATTATTTCTACTTTAAAATAATTTAGTATATAGACCGCTTTAATATTAAATTTATCTTTAAAGTTAAATACTACATTTAATAGGGTACGGGGCTTAAATCCTATTAGTAATTCAATTAAAGATTTACTAATAGCATCGGTATATACTATATTAAAATTAAATTATAATATTAAGAGGATATTTAATTAAAGTACTTTACTAATTACAATGTGGAACCTAATAGTAATTTTAATTATTTAATTCTTTCTCTCTAATAAACTATCTATTTAAACGTAGTAGGCGGTAAATATTAAAAGTTTAATATTTATCACTTTAAATATTCCCTACTAAAAATCGGATATAAATTTAGGGTTTCTATCGGAAATAATAACGGAAGGTAAACCCTAATTGTATAATAGAAGGTAGGTAGCTAACGCTATACCCTATTACTTTACTATTTATATTATTTATCTTAGGATATAAAGGATACGTTTATTATATTTACTACTAACCGTTATAATCGTATTAAAGCTACCCTCTAGGATTTTAAAAATTCTACTTTAAAAATATATGGATAATAAGACTACGAAATCGATTATAATAATATAACCTAGGATAAGCGGTACGTTAATAGGATTAAATTCGCTAAAGAGCTTCTTTTTAAAAGTAATGTTCTTAAAATATTCGGGGTAATATTAAATGTAATCCTTAATTTTCTTCGTTATTTTAAAGAACGAATAAGAAGCTAAGTCCTTAATTATCCTATTAATATTAAAATAATATTTCGAATTGTAAACTATATATAATATATCTTTAATGTAGGCGTCTAGTACGTATAGCCGCTATTAATACTTCGTAGTACAGTAGAATAGTAAGTCGTCCTATACGTCGAAGGGCATTCCTTTAATTATAAATAGTTTAGTCGGATCCGCTTAATAGAAGGCTTTCCTTTCGTTAATGAAATTAATAATTTTAATATATTTAGAATTAATTTTATACCCGTTAATAATTTTCTACCTAAAATTTAACTCTATTTCGACGACGGTAATTATAAAACCCTCTTCCCAAATATTATTAAGCTCGGCCTTTAATAGATCTTTATCTTCCGAATTATTATTAATTATTGGGAGGTGGGATAAAACGTCGGGTACGAAATTTATTTTGCTAAGGATATGCTAAATATTTAATTTAAACTATACTAATATAATTAATATTAATATTAAACGAAGGTTGAATTTTATAACGTTAATAGTTTTAAGGGAGGTTTATTTAACGATACTTAATATTGCTTTATAGTCCGTAAAGATAATTATAGTATATTTTGAGGATTAGAATTATATTTTAAATTTTTTAACCGTCTATATTAAACTTACGACTTCTATTTCGGTCGGCTAGTATTTCTATTCTATCTTCGTCAATTTACGGCTAATATATAAAATTAATTGGATTTTATTAATAAGGATACTTCTTCTATTCTAATTTATATTAACGCCTTCGACGTAAAAAGCTATAACGCTAATACCCCGTTTTAATACGTTAATTTTAACGAAGGGTATACGATTTAAATTCTAATACGCGAAGCAAACGGTCTTTATTAAATAATTTTAGAAAATACGAAAAGCCTCCTTTTCTTGCTCGGTTAGGGTGAATTTAACTTTAGAAGTATAGTTTTTTCTGACCGCTTTTAATTTACCTATAGGTAGGGCGCCATTTTGGCGGCCAGCCTTTAATATTACTATTTTCCTTTCTTCTAAAGGTTCCGCCTTTTATTTATAAAAGGGGATAAATCGTTTTAGGAATCCTATTAAGCCTAAATATATTTCTAGATCGTTAAGGGTAGAAGGTATTTTAAGTTTAATTAAAGCTTCCATTTTGTTAGCTATTGTAAATAGATTAAGACCGTTAATATAAAATCCTAATAATTTAACCGAAGGGAATCCGAAAAAGGATTTTTAAAGGTTAATTCTAAGGTTAACGGTTTAAAAGACTGCTAATACCTTACGAATATATTTAACGTACTTTTCTACCGTTTTATTAAAAATAATTATATTATTAATAGAAGCGTAGTAGAAGTGTTTATATTTAGTTAAGCATTTATGTATAAATTATTAAATATAAGAGGGCGAATTTTTAAAACTTATTAATATAATTAAACTAACTTTAAAACTTTAATAGGTAACTAAAACTATATAATTCTAATATTGGAACTAGACGGGCAATTAATAGAAGAAAGCCCATACGTCGAAAGCGGTAAAAAATATATAGTTAATAAGTACGTTAATAATCTCTTTTTAATTTGGTAGTAGGTAGGCGTCCGGGATGATTATACGGTTAAAGGCCCTAAGGTTAATTATTACCCTACCTTTTCTAATTCTATTAACAATTTTCTAAATTACGAAGATTAGGTAATTAAATAGGGTAAAGTACTTTATAAATAGCAATTTGCCCTACTTATAAAATTTGCCGAAGGTATTATTAATTATTTTTTATTCTTCTAAGCCCAACCTATAGGGCTTCGCTCCTACTTTTTTATTTTATTATCCTTCTATTAAATTAATATATAAGTATTCGTCTTCGTCTATTTTAATTATATTTTCGCCGTCCTAATATTTAAAATCCTTAATAATTTTCTTTAATTATTTAATTAATTTATAGTTAATATTAATAATACGAACGCCATCCTTAGTCTATATAGTAGGGACTCCTTCTAACCTTCTTATCCCTAATTCTTTATAACTTTCTAATACCTTAAGAAGGGGTTTTCTAAATAAATTATACGGTTAGATAAAGTTAATAATATTTTTAGGATTATTATTAACGATATTATTGAAAATAGGGAAATCTTTTTTAGTACGGGGTATTAATTTGGGCTTAGTAGGCTTTACTTTCTTACTAGTTTTAGTTGCGGGAGATTTCGGCTTAAGGGGGTTGCGAAATATATTTAAAGCGTTAAGCTTTACTATTAATTTGGTACGCCTCTTTTCCTTTTCTTCGGGTTTAGGGGTAGGGTTTTTAATTCTAGGGTTATCTATTTTAAATATTTTGTTAAATATTTTATAAACGTTATTTTTATCGGTGTATATTAATTTGTCTACGATTTCATTAAAGACGAAGGATTCGGCCGTAGTAATATTAATTATTAAGTTAATTAATACGGTTTTTTCTTAATTAGCGAAAATATAATTATCGTCCTTAAAATCTTCGATAATACCGACCTTCTTTTTACGGCCAATAATTTTATAAGTGTCCATTATATTTAAAATAATAATAATTCTAATGGATTCCGAAGATATTAACTAATTAATAATTCCGTTAATAATTCTATAGAATATATATTCGCGGGGGGATCTATTAATATTAATTTTAGGAAGGTTTTTATAATTAATTAGGACTTATATAGTAAAATGTAATAGGATAACGGTTTTAGCTAGCGTAATTATACGGCCCTAGATTAGTATTAATTTCGATATTTTTATTTTTATATTTAAGTCTATACGAATTATAGCCGACAAAAGCGTTAGCGGTATCGTTTATATTATCGATAAATATATAGTTAATTTTAATAGTTTTAGAACCAGCGTTAATACTTATTGTAAGTAATATATAAAATATTGTATACGGTTTATAATTTAATAGGTTAATATATATTTTAATTATTAATTTAACGGTATTAATTTATTCGTATAGCCTTTTAATATTAGAGGGTTAAAGGCAAATCTATTGTAACCTAGGATAAAGACTAACGAAGATTTAGGTTTTGAATTATATATCCGCTATAATACTAAATATTTTTACGAATTGTATACAAATTATTATATACGCCCTAAACGATTTGCTATTAAAGTAATTATTTTTAAAATATGTATAAGTTGCGAGCTTATTAGCCGCCTTTATCGAATTTATATTAAACGATTCAAATAGAGCGGCTCTCTAGTTATCGAATGATTAACGAAATTCGAAGCGCTCTTAGTCGGAAATTTGGGCGGTATACTATTATTAAATTATACTTCGAAGGAGCTAGTAGAGGTTTTTCCTAATATAGTTTCGTTTACCTTCGTTATTTATATTTATAACGATAGAATCTTAGAATATAGTAACGTCGTTATAGTAAACGTTATTACCTATTATAGTTAACGCGTCATTGCTTTACACCTTAACTTCGGAATTAAAATACTTAATTTGGGCTATCTTAAAGGTCGAAACGGGATTATTAGCGTTAGTAAGGTTCTTTATTAATTTTAATATATTGGCTATAAAGCTAATAGTAGGGCCTTCTATTCTTATAATAAAAGTATTAAAACTTTATAACTATCTGTAAGAACTTATATTAAAGGAGGATTAAATATTATTACTTAATTAGGTAATATTTAGCTAATTAATATTTTCAAAAGTTTAGGGAGGAGGTAAGCATAACGGTTCCTTAGTGCCGGGAACATTAACGAATTAGAATAGCTATTAATTTAATATATCGCTAGTAAAGTTAAATAATTTAATAGGCTAGAATATTTAAAGTACGCAGAAGGCTTATTTAAATTATTGTATTTATTATCGATTAAGTATATAAATATTAAAGAGTTTTAACGAAGGCTATATATTACGGTTTTTCTTTAAAGTTCGTTACTATTACTCCGAATTTATTAATTTAATAAGGAAGCGTAATTATATAGTAAGAATCCTTTATATAGGGGAAAATATATTAAATTTAATTAGAAAAGGGCCCGGGAAGAGTTTGGGAATTTAAAGTAACTTTAGGGAAATAGAGAATTAACGAAAGACTTGGCGGGTAATAAATCTTATACCTTAGGGGATCTATTAAAGGAAATTAGTAACGGTAAGTAGTTTATTAATATATAGTGTTAATAACGAATTAAATACGTTAAAAATATTAATTTTTCGGTTAATTAGTTAATGTAACTA
Organism: Copromyces sp. CBS 386.78; assembly: GCA_030685235.1. Lineage (NCBI taxonomy): Eukaryota > Fungi > Ascomycota > Sordariomycetes > Sordariales > Sordariaceae > Copromyces > Copromyces sp. CBS 386.78. The sequence continues at coordinate 130,040 of MU839201.1, forward strand.
TTTAATTTAATAAGTAGGAATAGGGAATCGGCTACGAACGTATATATAAGCTTCAACGTCCTTAAAAGCTTTTACTAATTTACTTACGTTATATAATTAGGCAGGGTTAAATTAATAAATTACTTTTTAATTTACAAACTTAGCAGTTATATTAAAATAGGTCTTCTTATAGTTAGAAAGCCTAGTAATAAAATTATTATAGACTTTGAAAGAAGAATTAAACGATAAATTTATTATAATAAATTCGTTAAAGTAATAATCTTTAAATTAAAAAAGGCGACGAGTAAGAATATATTAATCCGGTATATAGGGTATCATTAGTGTAAATATTTGGTCGTAGCTAAAAAATACTAAAAGTTATCAAAGGAGAGAAACGAGGGAGTAAAATAACGGGGACTCGCTTAATTATAAAAAAAAGGTATATACTATTTTAAGTAGGCTAGTTAAGGACGAATAGGAGGGAGGACAATTATTTTTTAATTAAGAAGGAAATTACAATACCTCTCGTTAACAAGAATTAATCGTCTATAGTATTTTAATTAATAAGTAGGTTACGAAGGTGCCCTAAACCGATAGAACGCATTTAACGCAATTTTAACGGCAATAAGGATAATTCGTTTTAGCGGATGTATAATTACGCAATTAATAGGGGTTAACGCGGGAATATATTACTTTAATTAAATAATATCTAAATTGTCTAAAATTCCGCTAGCTATAACAATTAATATAATAACGAATCGTTAGAGCTTTTAGTATACGATCGTAAATCCTGAAAAGATTTTTATTTAAACGAAATTATAGCTACTATTAATATATAGAAACCGTATAATGAGATTAGCGTAGCGCGTTAACGTAATTATGATGTTATTATTGATTTTAGGAGAGATTTAGAATCAGTGCGTCAATACGCACGGCTATATATATATATGTATATGATACATGCCTACCCTGCGTCAAGCGCAGTAGGCAGGGGGGTCCCTCTATGAGGGAAGCTACGCATCAATTACGCTCTTATATATTATTATAAATAAAGCTCTTTATATTATAGAGGCGTTAACTATTAAAGTTAACTTTTAATTTACTACGTTCAATAGTCGTTTTAATGAAGTTAATATATATATTAAGGATATCGAAAATATTTTTATTAGTATTAGCGCTACGTTTAAATCCGTCTCTTCCCGCTTTAATTTTATTATAGATAATGTAAATCCCTTCTAATTCCTATTAAAACCTTATTATTAACCTGTCCCTAAATTGAAAATATATAGGTTATAAGTTAGTCTACTTATTCTAAAATATTTATTATATCGGTTAACCTTATTTTTAACCTTATTTCGGCCGCCGGAAGTAGGTGCGGTAGTATAAAAACTTTACTTTAACGGTCCGAAATTAACGAAAACGAATTCTTATTAAACGAGGAGGGAATTAATTCAAATAATAATTATCTTAGCGCTGATAATAGCGAAAACGAATATATTAAGCCTATTTTATTTCCGGCCGGCCCTTCGACTAATTAGCCTATAAATAATTCCGTTTAGGAAATTTAAATTTAATATTTCCTTAGCGTCTTCTATACGTATTCTTCGCAGCGCCGCTACGCCGTTTTTTATAATCTACTTTTAGGATCGGGTAATTAGGATATTAAAAATAAATAATATTATTCTAATATCGCTATATCTTTGTAGTAATTCTAGTTAGTAGCCTCCTATAATTTTTCTTTATATTTGGGTATAATAATTTAGGGAGTAAATAGGTATATTCCTATATTTATTTTCTAATAATTATTTAACGTTTCCTAATACCTCCTCTATTTCCCTTATTTATTCGATTTTCACCGTTAAGTAATATTCCTATAATTTATTTAATTGTAAAGCCTAATAAAGGATTTTATCCGTACCCTATACGTCTTCGAATTAATTATAAAATTATTCAATATTTATAAACTATAATAAGTCCTTCAACTTTATATCTTCTATCTCTATACAATTTAGTATAATATATTCGAATATTTCTTTTTCTAACCTATATTAGTAATAAAATATAAAAATATCTAATACCCTTCTCTCGAATAAAAAAGCTTTAAAACCAATCTTCCCTGTCCTAACTTAGATTAGGAGGGAACTTATTACTTTAGAAAAATAATACGGCGTTGTATTATCGTCCGTACTAAACCAAATATAGTACTGTAAAATAATTTTATCGCACTTCGCTTATACTTCAGTAATATTTAATTTCTTCTTCTTTTTTATAATTTCCGCCACCCTAATATACTACTTTACAACCTATTCTCTTCTAATAGCCGTCTCTAACTACTTTTCTCTTTCGCTTAGCGTAAATTCCTTAGCCTCCCTTTATAATATAATAAATAAAGCCTAACGTTAAGCCTATCCTACTTTCGCCTTACTACTAATTAGCGGCGGTTATAATAATTTCCTTCTTCTACCCGCTTAAAATTCTACTATAATCCTTTCGGGCGTCCCCCTTATAAAAATCACCGCTAGAGACCTATTAAATTAATCTTCGAACGCCTTTACCTTTTTATTAAAATAAAGGTCGAATAGTAAGTAAAAATTTCTATTTTAATATTAAATATCGATATTAATTTATATACCCTAAATACTACCCTAAAATAATTTATCTATATTATTACAAATAATTTTATAAACCCTCTAAATTCCCTTAGTAATTCTATAAGGGTATAATACGCTAATACCCCGTAGGTTATAACTGCGTAAATTACCTTTATATATACTTCCCTCGCTCTAATTAAATTATAACCCTATATCTTCGCTATAATATAAATAAATATAAAAATCTAAATTAATATTTTCTTCTTAACCGCTTAAAAATAAATATAATAAATTAATTTATAGTCTAGCTATACCCCGAAGAACCTCGCCGACTCTATAAGGGCTAATTAATAATCTCCGAATACAACCGTTTCGGCCTTCGGTACCCGGATTTTAATAAAGTAAATAAATTTAAACTTACTAGCCTTAAACTTTATACCCCTTTCCTCCGCCTAAATATAGTATATCCGCTATACCTTTTAAAATTTTCTACAATTATCCTCTATTAACTTTAAAAAGGCTAGGATATTAATATCGTCTATAAAGCCTACTATCACTATACCTCTTAACTCCTTTAACGCCTCGTATAACGTAGTAATAAAAATAAAAAAGAAGATAAATAATAAAGGGGAGCCTTAAAATACCCCGGCGGGTATTTTAAATTCTTATAATAATTTTCCGTTAAAGAATAAACTTCCCTAGTAATTTATTAAAAAACTTTCAACCTAATAAAATAATTAATATAGCAACCCCTTCTCCTATAAGGTATAAAAGAACTATTAATAATTTACCTTATTGAACGTCCCCTTAAATTCTAAGAATAATAATAAAATTACTATTTCCAATTCTTATATTATATATACCATATCGGTAATAATATAAATCGTAAATTCTATTAACCTTCCCTTCCTATTTCCTATCTACTTATCCGGTAAGAACCTATATTCCTCCGCTATTTAAACGAATTTTTCTACTACAATTACTTCTAATACTTTCCCTACACAATTTAAAAGCGTAATAAAGCGCTATACGCGCGCTATTTTCTATTATATTATTATTTTACTAAATTTCTTTAATATAATTACCTTCGTATAGCGCTACTAGGATAGGAAAAAGCCGAAAATAAAATTTACCGTTATAATTATTATTAACGCCTAGGCTAATAGCTTTTTATAAGCTTTAAATAATTTATTAAAAAGTTAATCGCTTCTAAGAATTTTATTAAATATTATTTAACCGAAAGTCTTAACTATATTATCTGTATTTACTTTATAGTTTACCAATAACTCCCTTTCCCTCCTCTCCTTCTAATCTAATAATTAATTAGTAAATACTTTAACCCCTAGGAAAAACCGTTCTACCAATATTTTTACTTTCCTACTATAGTCCCTTCTTTCCTCTATATTGGTTTTCTCTACGCAACGTTAAAAACTTCGGGGGTTCTAGCGGCAAATAATTCTACATTTTACTTTACTATTCTAATGCCCAAAATTTCTTAAAGTCTTTCAACGTATCCCTTACTAAAGTATACTACTATTTTATTTATATAAAACTAATAATTTCAGCCTACTTCCACTATATTTCTTCTATTTTTCTTCTATATAATAATATCCTCCTCGTTTATTAAACCTTTACTACTTTCCTCGCTCGCTTAATAACCTCCTTTATATTTAAATCCTACTAATCTATACGTTTTCCTACCCCTTATTTCTACTTCGGCACCGCTTCTTCTGTAATCCCTACTAATTTATCTATTAACTTTCTTATTACTTCTTCTAATTCCTTAATTGTAGAAATTATAATTAGGATTATAATCCTCTCTATTATTAATTCTTTTACGTATTAAATATTTATTAATACTTAATTATACCCTTCAACAACGCCTTCCAATACCTTATTAATATTTATATAAACCGAAACTAATTAGACTTAATAGTCCGACCTAATAAAGATAAGGTTCTCTACCGTTTAGTACGTAATATAGAATTTATTTAATACCTAAATATAATCGATAGTATTATTAAATTCCCGTCGGGAAACGTTCCTTAATTTAATTAATTCGCTTATAAGCGTTACTAACGTTAAATAATAATTTAATGCTAGTAAAAAGAATATTTAATTACCTTAACTTTATCTTCTATAAATATCCTATTATAAGTAATAAAAATTTATATCCCTAATTATAATATCCCTTCCTCGAAGTTTTATTATAATTTCTTTAAAAAGGGTATACTAATCCCGTTCCGAACTTACGTCCTAAATTAATAAATAGATTAATTATACTCTTACCTCGCTTTCTCCCTCCTTTAATCCTATTATTACCTAATCCTCTCCCTATTTATAATCCTATTAATCCACTACAAATTTTTTACTTATATATAACGCCGCCCTCCCCTAATTAATATTATTTAGCGCTTAATAACGGGAAATTTTAATATTAAATATACTACCTATAAAGGTATAATCCAACTCCTAAAAAACTATAATATTATAACGTTCCTCTATTTCTAAAATTAATTTCATCCTATTATACAATTTCGCTACATTCTAATATAAAATCCTTAAATTCATTAAGTCGAAGCGGGGGTAATACGCTACTAATTAAATTTAAAATTCGGGCAAATATTTATTACTATTTTTATTATTGTAGTAAATTATTTTTACTTTTTATTTTAAATTTTAGTAACCCGGGCTTTCAATTCCTTTTAAACTTTAATTAAGGGGCTTCGTTTCTTCGTAATCGATATAATCTACTATTCGGATTCAAAACGAACCTCCTCTTCAATATTAAGGATATCCGTATCGGAATTATCGTCTTTATCCGTATCCGTAGAAGGGGGTTAGAGTAATATAATTATTTTAAAAATAAATTCTTTTTTAGGGCCCTATAGCATCTCCTATATTTATAGAAATAATATAATTATTTCCCCAGCCTTTTAAACCTAAATTAATTCGTTACTCCGGCTTTTAGCTAATTTTTTAATTATAATAAATTATCCCGCCCGTAGCGTATATTCGTATAAACGCTCTACGAACGCCGTAGAAGAACGACCTTACGTTTATTTAATAAGTAGGCAATTGCGAAAGAATATAAAATATCCCTTATAATTATAAAGGAAATACTTTACGAAATCGGGGTTTTCGTTAGAAAGGTATATAAATTCTAATTCCTTTATATTAATTCCCGAGGGGATAGCTCAGTTGGGAAGATCTGAGCTTGGTTTCCCTCTCGAAATCTTTCGAGAGGTCGTGGGTTCGAACCCCGCTCCCCTCCCTTCCATCCGATTTTCGGATGGAAATCTTCCCCGCTGTCTCCACTAAATACAGCGTTAAAAATGTGGGGGCCCCGCCTGGTCCAAAACCCTGGCACCACGTGATTGGGCACGTGTAAATCTCATCCCTACTCGAAGATAACGGCCTCTCTCTCCGCAATCGACCAATGGGGTCTTGGAATTGGAACCCTACCCGCAAAAATCCATTCCGGAGCCACGGTACTAGCTCGGCATTAGAATCTAGAACCTGCCCGGCCGTACGATATCGACTAATTAGCTATCTTACAATTCCCAGTCTTCAAGTATACCCTTGTATGCAGCCGATAGAGGCCGTATCGGCGAAGAAACGCCTAAGAAGTAAGACCCCGTCTCCTTGCCCTCGATACCTTGAAGATAGGATGAAAGAGAAGTAATACCCGCTACCGAGGCAACCAGTCCGGGTGGGGAGGCGGGGCAACCAATTAGAAGCAACCGAGAAGTTCCTACCGGGAACAGCGATAGCCATCTAGAGTGGAAGACGAACTTAGAAGAATCTGATATCCTCCCGGGCTCCCGTAGTGAGATGGGATGAAAGCAGGGGATAGGGTTAGGATTAAAGGAAGGAAGCTGGAGGTTTTCACCCGGATTTCAACAACACGGTTTTTCCTCTAGACTAGAACGGAAGCAGCACCGCATACCTACTAGGTAGACTAGTTACACTAGTTAACGTGATAAGACCAATAATAATATATTAATTCCCGGGTACTTCTCTATTATATAATAAAAATAATATTATTTCTTACCCTTAAAGTAATAAATTCTAAAGTAACCGAACTCCTAATAATTAAAGTACTATTAAGGGATAGTATCCTTTTTAAATAATTTATAATAAAATATATTACTTTTCTAAAATAGAAAGTCCTGAATTAAATAATATCCTTTATTTATATTAGTAATTTCTAATAATAAAAACCCTTTTTCGCTATCGTATTTCCTCCGAAATACCTTTATTCGAACGATAATAACCTTATTTATAGTAGTAAAAGCCTTTCCAAATTCCTCTAAACTTATATTATTAATAAAGCGCTATAATACGCTGTAGGCTATTATTAATATTGTCCGGAACGAAATTATAGTTTTATTATTAAAAATTTTAATTACCTACATTCGGTTTTTAAAGTACTAATTCCTTCCTTCTTCGCTAAATATAATTATATAATTTCCGCTAAATCGTAATTTCGTAACGGCCTTCGCTTTACAAACCTTATTATATATATTAATTACTTTTACCTACCTAGTTAAATTAAATTTCTCCTATATAATAATAAACGAAGGGCCGTCTTTATTGAATTTAATAGTAAAAGTATGCTTAGCGTGTAAAAGGATAATAGCCTAAATATTAATTAGGATTAAATAAGATTGCTTTAAAGGGGTTATTTAAATAGATATAACCGCTACTACTCTAGCCTAAAACTTCGATTAGGTTTATTAAATCTTCGTAATAATTATAATTATTTTCTTAAATTCCGATATATTATAACGGAATTAAGTAGTATTGTCGTTATAAAACTATTTGGTCTAATTTCGTACTATTAAAATAGCTTTAACGGTTTCGAAAAGTTTTTCTACCTACGCCGCGAATAACGTAAGAAGGTTATTAAAGCTAGGAAACTTTATAACCTCTTAAAAGAACTTTATAGAATTATCTTTAATAAGTGTTGAAGTTAAGCGGGCTTCGTACGCGGCGCTATCGGCCGCTAGTATTATTGTTAGTATTCCGGTCGCGGGATTTCCGGGTATATACTAATTTACCGCCAAACTACTATTAATACTCCCGACGGCCTCGATACCCGCGTCTTCGATACGCAATGGCTATAATATCGTAGATAGGGGTAATCGGACGTCCTAAACACAATTCTAATATCGAAATTAATTTTAGTATCGTCGTCGACTAATCTTAATATTAATAAATTCGTAATTGTCCTTTACCCTAATTTTTTTACTATAACTTCCGCTTTTACTTTTTCTATTATTAAAGCTCCCTCTACTTCTTCCATTACTTCTAAAGGTATAGTAATAATAGTTTACTATATTTCCCGCCTTACTATTCTCTTTACTACATTTAAACGCGATACGTACAATACATATTTAGAAATTAATTTAATTATTATCCTCTTACTAACTATTTATTTATTCTTCTACGGGTATTAGATTTTCGGGGTAATTAATCTTATTTAAATAACCTAATAATAGGTTCAAATTATAATAATAAGGGTCGAAAGCGGGGTTAATAAAGATATAAGTTATACGAATAGGGTAATTATAATTAAGAATATAAGGCTTTTTAAACCGAATATAATTTAGGAGGTAAAATTCTAATTTAATAATAGGTATCAAAGCTACCTTATATTCAATCCCTAATCTAGTAGGTAACGCTTTAGAACGTATATTATAAACCGGTATTAAAGAGGTTCGAAGGGGAATACCACTAATTTATAGGATTAAAAAACTACTTCGGGTAGAAATTATACTATATATTAAGCGAAGGGATTCGGGGATATCCTTTAAAATTATATAAAACCGGTCGTAGTAATTAAATTTATTAGAATTAGTAAATCGTTCGTATAAAAAGTTAGTACGATCGATTAATTTTAATATTTAAGGCTATTCGCTTTACAATTTGAACGGAATAGAAGGTTCGCTAATAATTTCGCTGAAAAGAGGATTTAGAAGTATATAAAAGTTACTAATTAAATTCTTAATTACTACTTCTATAATTTCTCTTTCGACGGCGCGGCGGATATTATTAATTTATTTAATATAATCTTCGGCGGCCGTTTCTTACGCTTTCTATAATACTTTAACTATTTTCTTTAATTCGGCGGTTTATTATTAGAAGTTTTTAATTTATTACTAAAATAATTCTTTATACTCTTTAAAAAATACTTTTAAAAATTCTTTTTATTCCCTATACGTACTAATTTAGTAGTTCTCTTTACTCTTTGAACACTAAATCGACTTAATCTTTAAAAGCCTCTATAGAATTTTCTCGTTCTTTATTCTACGCTTCTTCGACAATATTAACTATTTTTATTTTATAGGCTTCGAATAAGGCTAATATTTCATCTTCATTATTATTTTAAGTTTTACGTTAAACGGCTAAATTAAATTTAAAAAATTCTAATAAGGCCTACGTAGCTAATAACTTAAAAGTTAATAATCTTTCCTACTTATCGAACTTATAAATTACACTATTATAATTACGGTTAATCTTATTATTTAAATATTTAACGGACTCCTAATTTATTGAAACGCCCATCCTTCCACCGTAGAGGCGCTGAGGTCGGGCTCACCAAAGGTGTCACGAAAGAACCGCACCAAAGGTCGCGTGGTCCGTGAGCCCACTTCAGCGCCGAAACTGGAAGG